>PVJO010004903.1:0-104292 GCA_004026905.1 Hystrix cristata
TTTCAGTCTATAGTCCGCTGGGTCCGAGGCGGCGGGGCTGGCGTGGCGGACTCGCAGCCGGCCGCAAAGTAAAGTGAGGAAAATGCAAGGAATGTATGCAAATCAGCAATGCAAACAAGCAGCTAATTAGCCTCTTCCTATATCTTTATCTAGGCTACCTGCCCCCAGGGCAGCCCACACTCTAGATCCAGCTATCTCTTACCACATGAGGCTTTGGGGGGACATCTAGACACAAACCATAACACCCTTTCTCCCTAATCTCTGCCATATTTCTCTGTCTTATTCTCAGCTGATTAATTTGCTTTTTACACTGAGAAAGCAGCATCATTAGACGTGAACAGGATGCATTCGCCATCACAACTCCCACCTGCCTTCATCTGCTCCTGTTTCTTCCATCTTCCCTTCTGGTCACCTGTCTCAGGCTAACTCAGCTTAAGCAGCATGATCCTGTCCTCTCAGTCCGCCCACCCAGACGTTGCTCCAACAATTCCTCCCTCTTCCTCGCCTCACTTTTCTGTTCCTACGAGGTCGTTCCCATCTGCATGTAGGGATGGCAGCAAGGCTGCTGTTATTCATGCATTCTAAAAATACTTCCTCGACTTCTTTTTGCCCTTACTAGCGCTTGCTGTCACTCTTTTTTTCTGGTCATCTTTATAGGAAAATGTCCAGAGAGGGCTATCTGTAGTTGATATCTGTGATTTCTTTCCTTTCACTCTCTGTTAAGCTGCTCATTCTAGTCGGGCTTCCACTTCCTTACTTTCCACCAAAGCTCAAGTTCATCAACAAACCTTGTACTGCTAAGTCCAATGGTCAGTTCGGACTTGGTGCTGTATTCATCTTTCTGACTGACAACGGCACTGCACAGACTTGGTCGCTCCCTTCTCCCTGACCTTTCCGTGCCTAACTTGTAGAGCACCGGACGTGGAGCTTTTCTCCTGCACAGAGACAGCTTCTTCCATCCTCTGTTGGCCCCTTCTCCCTGCACAACTGCTAATGTTGGAGAATCTCAGGCTCTGGACTTGGACGTTCCCTCTTCCCCAGGCTCCTTCACTACCTGGGTGATCTTATTCAGTCTCATTGTTATGTAAATGAAGACACTGACAAGGTCCAAATTAAGATCTCCAGCCTGAACCTGTTGGATGAAATACAGACTTGTACCTCAGCTGCCTTCCAGACACTCCTGCTTGGATGTCTATTAGATACCTCACACTGAACAGTTTCACAGTGGAACTCCTGGCTTCTCTCCCCAACCTTTCTCTTCACATTTTCAGTCATCTTAGTTAATGGTACCTCTATCTTTTTATCTGCTTAGGCCAAAAAAAAAAAAAAAATTCACTGCCACAATTCTCTCTCTCTCATACTCTGCTACTATCAGCAAAACCTAACGTTACTGTCTTAAAAACACATGCAGGCTCTGACCTCTTCTCTCAAGCCTGATGGTATCCACTTGTCATTTCTTGCCCAGGTTATTGCAAGCACCTCTTCACTGTTTACCATCTTTGCTCTCAGCTTCCTATAGTCTCTGTCTCTCTTTTTTTAACACAGCAGTTACAGTGATCATGTAGTTCTTTTGCTGAAAACTCCAGTGACTCCCATCTCAGAGTTAAAACTCATTACAGTGACGTGATCATCCTCTCCCCTGCCACTTATCTCTCATCCCTTGACTGCTCTTCCCCTTGGTCAACCTGCTGTAGGCCACGCTGGCCACCTTGCTGTGCTCCCCACACGGCAGCGACCCACCACCTGGCAGCCTTCATATTTATTGTTCTTTTCTTCTGGAGTGTTCTTCCTCCATGTGGCCACATGGCTGACTGATTTCTTCCCTCTGGTCTTCGTTCAAATGCCATTTTCTAGGTGAGGACTTCCCTGGAAGTCACCCTTTTCTTGTTATCCCTGTTGCCTGCTTTAATTATCTTTATCTTCTTTTAATTTTTTTCTTAACCATTTTGCAATTTAGCATATTTGTTAAATGGATGATGTAGTTTGACGAAAACTAGAAACATAGTTGTTAATATAAAGTAGGTAAATTAACAATGCTAAGACATGTGTGATAGTCAAAACCATAAATACCTAATACTATGCTTACTGCTAAAAATGAAAGGCAATCTTGATATATAAATTAATAAAATTTTTCAATTTCATACCAGTTTGTCTTTAGATCAGCTTGCTGGGCTGTACGGATCAATAGAATATACTTCTTTTGTTTCTAAATTAAGATCTTCTTTAGGCTTTCTGTTTGCATAATAATTGCTATGTGGAAGAAATAAGAAAAAAGAAAATCTTTATTTTTTTTACCAAACGAAGCTGTATAGTTGTTTGCTTCCCATAATTCCTAAAACACGGTGTGTTTCACACATGATTTCATTTTATTGTCTTAACTATCACTGCAACACTATTTTTTTTAAAGTTAAAAAAAACCCCAAATCAGCCATCTATGTTTTTATGTAATAATTAAATAACTTGATGGTTCGATAAGTTTTCAAGCCAGAAGCTAACACTACACAGTTTTACCCCATATCTAGAATTCTTAATGTCTAACAATCATGATTCCCAGATTGAAGAGATCAATTGAAAAGCCTTTATTTTAGGATGTGATCCAAATTTTAGCCCTGAGGGACACATGACTTTCCACTCCAACTTAAAAGGAAGTCTTTGTTTTTGTAATTTAACTCAAAATCTTTACATACTCATACAACACTACAAACTTTAAACAATTTTCAAGAGAATGCTTTTACTCTTTTTGAAAGTACGTATACTTTACTCTGTGTGTGTGATTGTGAGTTGTTGGAGATGGAGCCAAAGGCTTCACTCATGCTAGGTAAGTGCTCTATCACTAGGGTACCCCTGCAACTCTGATGTGCTTCTGAGACCACTTTATCAGAATTAGTGAGTGACGGTAAAATGTGATTATACCGTCATTGTCAGCTTTGAAACAAATTACGGGGGAAGAAAGATTACTGCTAAGGCTTATTACAGCTTGCCACTCACTACCATATTTAAGAGGTCAGCTCATAGGAGGTACACTGAAAATACTATTTAACAGCAATTTTTAGGCCAATGAGCGGTTTAGATGTTAAAATATCGTAGATGATAGAGAAGAATAGCATAGTATTTTTGAAATGTTTGGATGATTGTTAAAAATGTTCAATTTTGCCAATAGATATTCCTTTTTGTAATGATTTATTAAAGTTTTTTTTTTTTTTTTTTTTTTTTTTTGCTGTGCTAGGGATAGAACTCAGGGCCTTGTGCTTGCTAGGCAAACACTCTACCACTTGAACTAAATCCTCAGCACAATGATTTATGACTCATCTCATCTACCAAAAAGTATTCAAGGCAGCTCAAATGTCTGTATCAATTATTAGGAAATAAATTGAAGTGGGTTAAAAAATGGAAATAAAACCAGTGAGTGACACTGAGGAATTTAGTTTGACACATCTATTTGGGTCATATCAGTTAAGACATTTAAATATAGTATATGACATAACATGTTAAAAAGAAGATTAGAACATTGAATTATTTGAACTTTTAAGTATTTCTCAAATTTGCAAATTTTCCTACACATGCAAGGCTGTGATAGCAAACTTAGTAGCAAGAAGGAAAGAGATAGAGACCACATTTCCTATTTATTTAAATTTTTCACTACTCTTGGCTAAAATTACCTTCTAACTTCCTATCAGGAAAGCTATGCAAATGACAGTCCTATATATCTCTATATATTTATTTTTTGAAATCTTTTTCTCTCGAACTTGTAGGGGGCATTCAGCAGTTACTGTATAAGAACCAAATGAAGGGACGTGGTCATTACCTCTCTTCATATCCCTTCTGTTTCTCTAACATTCTTGGTCAAATTTTAAAAAGTCATGTATGCATATGCTAGATAAAACAATATACCTAAGTGTCTATAGCAAATACCTGATGTTCATTAACTTAACGCTGTAGGCAATAGTATGAGACAACAATAAATAAATAATTAAAAATGTACAGCCAGTGGAAATGATGTGAAAATAATGACTTGTAGTAAGTATGTACGTATTTTAGATTTTGTACTGGGAATCAGACCGGTGGCCTCATACATGCTTGGCAAGCACTCTACCCGTGAGCTACATCCTCATCTCGCTTTTTGTTTTTTATTTTATTTTTCTTTGCTAAGTTGCCTCGGCCGGCCTTGAACTTGTGATCCTCTTGGCTCAGCCTCTGGAGAGCTGGGACTAAAAAATTATATGCACCCTTGTGCCTGGCTGAAAATCTGGTGTCTTACTGAAACAACTTGATAACTCACTAAAAAAACTATTAGACTAAGTCATTGTGTAAGATAAAACTTCCTAGATATCATTCGAAGTTAATTATAAGATGTAGCCCCAAGTTAAACAAAATATTTAGATAGTTATGTGTTTATGAGATAACCTATTACATTTTGACTGAGAGATACTTAAAAAAACACCCAAATCGGTCATGTATGTTTCTGGGAGGAAATTGTTAGTAATTTTGAAGAGGTCAGTTCTTCAAAACATCTACAGGTTTGGGGCTGGGGATTTAGCTCAGTGGTTAGAGTGCTTGCCATGCAAGCACAAGGCCCTGAGTTCGATCCCCAGCACCAAAAAACAAGCAAACAAACAAAAATCTACAGGTTTAAGGCATTTCCTATGAAAATGCAAAGCCTATTTTTTTGGGGGGGCGGGGGGGTATGGTTGGATATGAATAATTCTATAGTCTGTTTTCAAAAATAAGTTGAAGTTTTAAAGAGAGGGAAAATTGAACTATCAGAAAAATTATTATAAAGCTTTAATTATTAATAGGTCCAATCTACTTCCTGGAAAGAGATAGCTAGGTGGAACATGACATGTCTCATATCTGTGTCAGATCCCTGATAAAAGAAACTTTGCAAACCAGCAAGGCAGGCATGGCTTCCTCCAAATAGGCTCTGAAATAGTTGATTATGTAGAAAAAAGTGCAAGTGAAGCTACTTTGAACATTACCTCAAAATAAATTCCCAATTCAAATGATAACAAAATTCAAAATAAAATATAAAAGTATGTCTACTTTCAGGACAAAAAACTATAACAAAAATAGAAAGCTAACAATGCATTTATTCAGACAATCAGAAAAATAACTGAGTGAAAGACGACTGCTTGAGCCAATGGGAAGGCTTGTATGTTTCTGCAGGAAGGGACATCACAGAAAAGACACCAATTCCTCAGAAATTAACCTAGAGACTGAAAGGCAGTCACAACATGTTTGTTTTTAGAAAGATGACAGATGATTCCAAAATCATCTGTAAGAAAAACAGAAAGAAATAGAAAGTCCTAAAAAATTATTTTGAGTGTTTTGCCTTAGGAGGTACTGTAGTAGTATAAATCTATCTTAATGAAACATAGAGTGGTTTGTGATGAAAGAACAGGTCAGTGAAGGAGTAAAAGGGGTCAAAAACATAGGACACCAGAGGCTGAGGCAGGAGGATTCCTGTGAGTTTGAGCCCAGCCTAGGCTACATAATGAGTTCAAGGCCAGTTGAAACTACATAGTAAGACCCTGTTTCAAAAAAAAAAAAAAGAAAAAAAAAGAAAAAAAAGAAACACAGGACATCCGCATACATTAATTATTTTGATATATGATCAAGTTATAACAAACTTTCCGGAAAGCCAATAGGTAATATTTATTAAGCACATTAAATGCTCATATGCTGTTCCCTAGAAATCTAGAAATCTGTCTTAAGGAAGTAAGTAGATATGGAAACAGGTTTATCCAAAAGCATTCCTCGTGTCTTTACTTGTTATCAAGACAAACGTGAAAGCAACCTAAAATTTCTGCAGCACAGAAATAGAGTATAATAATAAGCTATTAAGTAATTAAAAAGAAGACCTCATTTATAGACAAAAATATGTACATTAGTCTAAATGAAAAGTAACTCAAGATGAGACATTATACTGCCAAAATTTCAGCTCATAAAGAAAAAAGGAAAAAACAATACATATATATGAGAAATATTAGATAGGAATATACAGTAATATCTGCAGATGAGAAGTATGAGGTAGGAATATAGAGTAATATCTGCAGCTGTCACCACTGGGTTTTTTTGTGTGGGTTTTTCTTTTTACTTCCTAGATTGTTTTGGTTTGTTTTATAATATACCACCTGCATAAATATCATTAGACAAAATAAACTAAGTGTTTGGTGTCTTTTAATTTCTTTCTTTTTTTTTTTTTTTTTGAGACTGGGTCTTGCTGTGTAGCTCAGGCTGGCTTTGAACTTGAGGCGATCCTCCTGCCTCAGGCTCCTGAGTGCTGGAATTACAGACACATGCCACCACGCCTGGCTCTTTTAAATTCTTGCAAGAGGGTTTCCTTCTGTATATCACAAGATGGTTTATATCAATCATCATATTACAGTATTCATTTACTGCAGGTTGTGCTCGTGTATCTGGAAGGAGCCAATGCTTGCTGTGTCTTTTGGTTAAGCATTTAGACTTACCGTACTCTGAGTTTTGATATCATGCATAAGGCAGCAACAACCAATAAGAGAAGGAGTCCTGGGCCCAGAAAAATACCTAAGGGAGGGGGAACAGCAGACATCAAGAGCCAAAATAATGTGTGTTATGAACCGATGACGGGGCCTAGTGGTAGGGAGCCTGTTATATGACTTACATATTTAACTTTTCTCAATCCGAAATACTAAATCCTTGAATAACTGGAATTAGGCTTAAGGTGTTTCTGATTTGAGTCAGTCTGCATTTTACTAAAGCACCGTCACATGACCACAGGATTCTAGCACATTTTCTGTAGAGTTTTTCTGACCCTTCCAGTTTTATCAGTAACATTCTTGTCATTGTGTTGAAATTAGGAGCAGAGGACACCAGGATCCCATGTTTTTGCATAATGACATTTGACTCTCTGTTGGGAAATATATTTTACTACAGCAGAATAAGAAAACCTATTTGAATAGTACCAAATCATGCAAAACACCACGAGTTAATAAATTGAAACTCTGAATTTAAAAATCAGGAATAATTGGCTGTTTAAATATTTATCTAACTCTATCCCAGAGGGACATTTTGTATTGTGACATGTACATTAAAATATCTTTAAGACATCAAAGGAGATTATAGCTAATGAGTTAAAATGAAAAAAAAATCTTAACAGGTAGGATATAGAGTCTCTATATATGTATGTGTAAAACATCATAAAAGCTTTTCTTCAAGAATTTAAGAAATCTTACCATAAAAAAGAGGATCAGATGAACCTGAGAATACAAAACCATGAAAATGTCAGTCTAGTAGCATAATTCAGTGCAGCCCAAGTCCCATCATGCTTTGGTACCACCCCAGGAGCCAACACTCAGCTACCTTGCAGGTCTACTTATGATGTCAATGGTCCCTGAGTTACAGCCACTCTTTTATTATACAAAACCTCACTGTATTTTCTTCTCACTTTAGTTAGCTAGGTTGGGGGAGGTTGACAATGGAGGAAAAAAGATGTACTCGGCTTCATAATCCGTGATTTCCCAGGATCCAGTGTAAATTTTAATTGTTATCACACATGGTTAACAAGTGTTTGGAGCGTCTGTCAAATTGGTAAGCACTCAGAAACCAAGAGTCAGCAAGTGGGGATCCCTGCTGTGAGTCCTCTCTAAACGGAAGGCTGTTTGTTTTGCGGTTTTGCTCCTTTTAAGTTAATGTTCCTCTCCTTTCATTTTTTTTTTTTTATTTAGTTCCCCCATCCTCAAGAAGCTGTGCTGGTTTTAGAATGGACCACCAGCTGCAGGCTCATGGATGGCGCACTACTGGCCACAGATCTATGCCCCCCTAAGCCTGGGGAGGGAGCACGTTTGCAGTTCGCTCTCCAGGTCAAACGCGAGCAGCGGTGGGGCATTGGCACGTACGGGACCGGCAGACGGCCAGAGGAGGGTTCCACTGCTGGTCGTCCTGGCACTGGCTCTGGGGACTGCCCTCCAGGGTGTACCCATCTTCGCACTTGGTGGTTACAATGGCCCCGTACTGGTACATCTTCTCCGGCTCCAGCCCCTTCTGCATCCCATTCCGGTTCTCGGGGAAGCTACAGTTTACCTCTGCAACGAAAGGAGTCCAAACGAAGCAGAGTCATACTTTGTCCTTTTAGCAAGAAAGCAGAAATTGCCCTTAATGGAAATGTTCACAAAACCAATTTATTTCAATCTCAGTAAGCAAAGGCTCAAGGAAGTAATGTCCTAAACGCGGCCTTGGCGGTGCCATGGGTGGCTCTTCGTAACCTCTGGGTGATTTTAGCCAGATTGCTTTCTTTATGCTTCTATGTCTATGCTAGTACTAGTAGCTAATTCTAATGGTGTCTCTGAGAAATTGTGAGGCCCGAAGGAGTCATACTGACTATTCCGTCACTGTCTTTTTCTGCTTCTGCATACCCTCTAATTCTTTGTACCATCTGTGTGCTTTCTCATTTCTTCTTCCATCTTTTCAGTGTAGGAATCGATAGTGTGAGCTCTTTGATTTGATCCTGACTCTGCCACTTCCTAGTTGTGTGAATTAGGGTGAGTTATAAATCAGTGGAACCTTATCGATACCACAGGGATAATAATGGCAGCACCCTCCTGTGGATCTTATGACGACTAAATGATACGATGCCTGTGAAGGGCTATGCACAGGATCTGGCATACATTGAAAAGTGCTCAATAATATTAGATATAAAGTTATTACTCATTTCATACACTGTTTATGATCATGAATATGACTTTCTGAAACCTTCACAAAAATGTATGCATCATCCCACCACCATGCAGTGGAAATAGATTCAAAAGACCCTTGTGCTCCTTATTTGTATTTTATCAAGTACATTCTTGTCATTAACTGTAACCACAGTGAAAACACAAACTGTGCTTTAGTTTATGAAAGCATTTCAACTTTCTATATGTAAATAACTACATAAGTGGTCATTTGCCAATCAGACTACAGCTTAAGGCATTTATCTTATTTTGAGATTCTTAGATGAATTAATAAATTAATCCAAACAAATGCATTTAACTACATGGCCCAATTAATGCATTTCTTTGGCTATTTTAAGGTGAAAGTGTCTAACTGTGCACATATCTACGTGGGACAGATTGACTTCCTAACTAAAAAGAACAATAAGAGAAGGCACAGTGCAGGTACCTTTGCAGTAAGGGGCAGCTTGGCTCCACGCCCCCTCGTGTGTGCACAGCAGGAGCGGCTCGCCCACCAGCGCGTAGCCTTGGTCACAGGTGTACAGGACCGACATCCCAGGGACGATCTGAGCTACATTTCCACCAGTATGGTTCCCGTTGAGGATCGCAGGAGGAGAAGGACACACTAAGAAAGCTTAGAACAGACAGGAAAGATCTTTAACGTAGCATGGAAGAATATCTAGACGATACCACTTCTGCACGATAGCAATGCAGAACCAAGCAATGCTGGGAAGACGTGCGTCTTATACCCACATCATACGTGATCTGAAGAGATGCGTCATAAGGAAGATACTGAAACATCAGTGGCTGTGGTCCATAATTGTAATCTGCCAGCCAAAAAGTATTCTCTTCTTTTCCCTTTAAATAGCAAACGGGCTATAGTCTAGGCGGTACACATACAAGTGGAACTGGGACATGAAGCCGCCAGATGGGACAAATCAGAGAGCCCCATTCTCCTAAAAGTGGCAGCCACTGCAGACCTCACTGTTCACAGTTTCACTGTTTATCTTGGGCTGTGGGGATGGATTTCACCTCAAATAAGACCAATGGGCTGGCTGAAGAGAACCGTTCTGGGGAGATCAGTTCCACTGGGTCCCTAAATGGAAGACAGGTAATGACTGAAAGGGACGAAGATGCCAACTGCTAACTACAAGTACAGGAAAGACAATTCAGTGGACTTGAAGGCCAGCTTCATTCCCCACAATACCAGAAGTTGTCCTTCTGACTTGGACTGTAGGCTTAAATATCAAATTCTCAAGTAATATTACTGCCAAACATTTGCACAAAAAGTATGTGTACTTTTCCTATTCTAAATTCACAAGAATAATAAATTTGGAGACTCCATCAATTTGGAAGTTCACCATTGTCCTTCTGTGTTGTTGCTCAGTGTACACACTGAGAAAAGACGGGGGGAAAAAGAATTGGGTGAGAAGATGAGAAAAGGAAAATATCTTATAAAACACAACTCTCTGAGCTTTTAAATGCTTTTCTTTAGGTGGAATGGCAAGTGCATGTTCAAAAACCCCTATTTTGTACAACATCCCGTATCTTTTTTTTTTTTTTTTTTTGTGGTGCCGGGGATCGAACTCAGGGCCTTGTGCTTGCAACGCAAGCACTCTAATCGCTGAGCTAAATCCCCAGCCCAACATCCCATATTTTATCCCTTAAAGTATCTTACCCTTTCGGATACAGCTCGGTATACCTGGTACCCATGTGTTATCTGTATGGCACCTTATCAAGTGACTGCCTTTCATGATGAAGCCGGGACTGCAAGCAACATATACTATGTCATTGTGAGAATATGCAGAATGAGTTTTGTTGAGTGAGTATCCATATTTGATATCTGGGTTAGGGCAGTGAGTCACGGGAGGCGATCGTAAGCACTGTGGGGGAGGCCCGCTCCAAGACCCCTGTCCTTTGGTATTATTACTGCACTTCAAGCTTTTCTCTCCCGAAAGATAGAATCCTGGATTGCACTCATAAGAGACTTCATTTCCGTATCGAAAGTGTTTTGCCATCATGCCGGTGTGCCTCCCGTTGGCAATCAGTGGTGGAGGCTGACAGTGAAGAGCTGCGGAAGAGATTTAGGGGACTCAGCTTGAGCCAGTATGTCACAGGGGACAGTCTTCCTTCAGTATAAACAACACTACACAACTACATAACACTTCACATAACTAGTTCTTTAAACTTTGGAACCTGGATTATGGGTTTTTCTAAGGAACTTCCTAATTGTTGTGCTTATATGAGTAATGCATACTTATTCCCCCCCCAAAAAATTCAGAAAACACGATAAAGTATAAGAAAGAAATACGTCTATGTTTCCATGACCTAAAGATATGGGCTATTTTTATGTTTAGCAAAATTAGCAGACATATGGCAAATACTTGATTTCCGCTTCCCAATTGTTCCCCAATGTTAGTAGTGCTCAACCACCGAAAGATTTTTCATTATCTTACATACACTGAGGAGAAGCATAAGCTATTGAGACAGTTACAAACTAGCTCTTTAGTGGCCTTCCCTCTCTGACCACACACGTCCACAGTTAGCTCTTTTATTCCCAATTTACCTTCACAGTGTGGACTTTTTTGGAACCAGACCCCATTCTTGGCATCTTGACACTTCTTAAAAGCATATCCAGTCAGCTGGTACCTAGAGAGGGACAAATGGTAATACAGTAGTTTTTTCTCTTCCCAACATCACATCTCTGCAGCTGAACACCTTCAAACTACAAATACGGTGGCACTTGTAAGTAAGAACTTAAGCACAGAGAAGCTAAAACCCTTGGTCCTCCAAACAGAAAACCACTTTCGACTCAGAGACTCTCAGAGCAAAGCCCTTGCCCTGTCGAGAAAGCATGGAAAAGCCAGAGTTGCTAGTTGGGCCACTGGAGCCTAATGTTTTCTGTGCATATGGCAATGAGGGACCTCTATAGGCACTCACCGCGACAAGCTGTGGGTAGAGTTAAAGCCTGATACGAGGTGCACGCCTTTCTCAGAATGGACCATCTCGTACTTACCCCTCTCTACAGGGTGTGTCCATGAGTTCTACGCGGGAGCCAGCTGGAACCTCCGCCACAGGCTCACATCCTTCTGGAAGAGCAAAGTTGGAGTGACTTATAGACACCTCATAGCAAAAAGAAGGACAGCTCTGGAACTGAACGGCTGTGTGCGCCACGGGGCTAGACTGCAGCACCCTGACGGCAGATGTGAGTGGTGTTTCCCACGGCGGGAGTCAGGGTCACAGACTCCCCTGAGACGACACAGACCATGTTTGTACCCGTGTGCAAATCATACTGGGCCCCAACAGGAGGTGGCAGCCTGAGGAGAAAACTTGTCCCATAAACCCAACACAGGGACATTGCTAGTCCAGAAGTCTAAGTACACAACGCAATGAGATGCGATCTGAAATTTTGTAAGATCGAGGATCAGGAAGCTCTCATCCATCACAGAATCCTTCTGCCTTTGTGGAAAAACAAGGCCCATTTCAAAGGGGCTTCTCGTTTTCTACCTTGAATTTATCTCAATCCAGGGAGGTATTTACCCAAGAATGCACAGAGCTCACCTAGAGCAATCTATGAGAGCAAGGAAAAAAATGGGAAGGTAACACATTCCCCCTCGCCTTTCTCCATGACTCTGGTTTTGAGTGGGAGATGATAAACAAGACCAAGTAAGTAAACACCCTCCCCTAGTTGGTTTTTACCTAAGACACAAACTGGTATTTCAGGATCCCAGCTGTTACCAGCTTTGCAACGAATGCGACCGCTGCCCTTCAAAATATATCCATTCTTACACTTGAATGTCACACTGTCATTGTAGAAGTATGGGGCTTCCTTGCCGGATATCTTGTATCCATTTTCAACGTGGGGTTGTACACACTGGACAGTGGGGAGGGAGAGTTTACAGAAAGGAGCAGGGCTGCTCCAGCCTCCCTCTCCATCCTTGCTCGTACAACGGATGGTGCGCTCCCCAATGAGGTCGAACTGCACTCCTTTCTCAGGCCCAGGGTTACACGTGTAAATGACCGTGGTTCCATATGGGACATTTTCTGAAGAACTTCCTGTGTGTGTCCCATCAGAGATAACAGGGGGTGGTGGGCAGGTGATTTCTAGAGAGACAGAAAGATACTGTGTAAGTCTGTCTCAGTGTTAGACAACAAAGAATAGAAGCCAAGCACGATATGACCCTTTTTTTTTCCAGGAAGAGATGGATGAATTTTCATGACGTGCGTTATATCAAAGCTTTGTTATGTATATAAAAGTTGATTTAAATTGATTTCACAGAAGAAAATCTTTACTAAGCGTAAACATACTGATCACTACATCATGAAGCATTAAGGCCCAGTAGCCAGTTGCTAATTAAAGGAAGGACTCTTTTAACATAGCCCTTAGGAGAATAAAAGGTTCAGGGGCTGGATTAGGCTTTTTTGAGTACTTACCTTTGTACGCAGATCACATGATCATTTATACGATTAGAGAAAAATATTTATTGTTGCTCAAACATCTGCTTTGTGAAAGGTAGATTCATCATCCAGAAAGTAGGGGTAATACAAATTTAATTCCAATAATTTTGAAGTGTGTAGGTGTATGCCAACTTTACAGATGGGAGACTGGAATTTCAGAGAAGTGACATAAATTGCCCAAGGTCACACAGCTACGAGCCAATAAGAACAGAATCTGAGTTCAGATCTGACACCAATCCCCCAAATTGTCACTAAAGTGGTACGTCCCAGATTATGGATGGTGGTTCATATATTCATCACTGTCATTACTCTTATAATTGTAAATGACACAAGAGAATCAGTAAGAAAGTACATTTAATTTAACTGATCGAAGTAGAAAAGGGTGACAACAGAAAGACAGGGCAAAACTATGCAACTGTAACTATGGACAAAGTTAATAGGACAGAATAAATACCCACAGCAGGGCCTAAAACAGCAGTCTCCCCTCACGTGCATAGATTTGCACCATTCCAGACCCTCTGTCACTCTGCTACTCACCTTCACAAAGGCGAATCTCCACATACCAAGGAATTAGTCCTTGACACAGCTGATAAATAGTCTCCCCTAATTGGAACCTAGAAACAAAGAGTCATTTCATTTAGCCCCTGGGCTGAGCTAAGGAAGAACAACTGGCTTTGAAGCAGAGCCACAACTTTCAGGACAAGAAGCAGGAAGAACAAAAACGCAGCCAGTTTCACTACCATTCAACCCCCCATCGCAGCTTCCATGCATGGAAAAAGCGGCGTGATTGGCACTGTACGAACACACGACAGGAAGGGATCCTCGCGATAAACGTACATAAAGCTTGCAGTGTGCACAGATAAGCCAGACCTGGTTTGGCTGAGACAGCCTTAACTCACCCTTCACCACAAGTATCATAAACAGCAGGTCTAATAAATCTGTTCTGAGGCTTTCTGAAGAGTTGAGGGCCTAGTGGTTTACACTCTGCCACTGAGAAAAGAGACTAGGATGAGAAATCAACTCAAGGCACTCTTAAAACCAGCAAAGCGTCTGCCTTCAAAGCCTGGTACCTTTGCACTGTGGGGGAGTGGGTGTCCACTTCCCCTCAGGGGTGCAACGGATGGATCCTTCTCCCACCAGCTCATAACCAGTGTTACAGCTATATTTTATAGACGTGCCGGGGACAAACCGGGCCATTTGGCGATCTTCCTTTTGCCCATTGACAATCTGAGGAGGGGCTTGGCATTCTAAACCAAAGGGAAAAAACAAACAAACCAAAACAATCTTAAGTAAACAACACGGAAAGAAACCGGTCCAAAGAAGTTGACATCAGTGCTGCAATTCCACTCTGGGCACAGCTGTATGGCGTAGTGGGATCTTGCAGCCCAGTTTTGGGTAACTTTAGATCATTGTTTGTCAATGTTGCTTTCTTTTCCGCTCTTAGGCTGCTGTGGATCTTTTTCAGATCCTGCTCAGGGTAACTGCTTTCCTGTCTTTTCCCTTCTTAAGGAATCATCTTGGGTGCTTTTATGGGAGATTCTGATCTACCCCTGGGGCAGGGTTTTGATACTTTTTTAAGAAATTTTGTTAAGACAAACAAGTGTTTTACTCCCATTTTTTTCCTTAAAGGAGCGAAATTTAGTAATCCTTAATGTTCTTTCCCCAAGCATATTTTCACAAAATGAAGCAAGGGTAGAAAGGTAGTGTTAAGAAAGCCCCTGCTAGAATTCATGTCTACCATTTTTAGTATGGCTGAGGGTACAGGAGCTGGAAGGGGACCTGTCACTTTTCAGAAGGATGGATCAGCAGCACCTTCGAGCATGGGATACCCACCCTTCTCACAGACTGGTACTGATGGCTCCCACACGCCCCGGGCATTGCATCTGATTGTCCTGCTGCCCTTCAAGGTGAAGCCAGACTCGCAAGCAAACGCCACAGTGTCATTATAGGGATATTGATCTTTCTGGGTAGATAACATTTGACCTCTTAGGATTTGAGGATGAGGACAAAATGTAGAAGTAGAAAGTTTGCAGTGTGGGGCAGGGCCACTCCAGGTCCCTGTCTTCTGACTATCCGTGGTACAGTGGATAGTATTCTCCCCAATAAGGACGAAGGTCACTCCTTCCTCTGGGTCCGGGTCACAAGTGTAAGTTACAGTGCTTCCAAACGAAACATTTGTTGAAGAGCTGAGTCTTCCATTGAGGATAGGAGAAGGCGGTGGGCAAAGAATTTCTAGAGAAATTAGAGACAGGAAGGATCACAGACATGTTGCAAGTGAGAGTGCCTCAGGTACAGTTTGAAACCACTGTCATGTCCTAGGTTCAAGGATGGTCACATTTTGACATGTCAATCATGGCAGCTAATGAAATATAATGTAAAAGTGTGATTTTAAAACTTCATTGGTGAATACATCTGCTCTGCTGATCCTTTGATTCGTGATATACAATTTCCTTTTTGTACGTGGCCTGGCTACGTACTTAGTAAGACTGCATAGTTTTCAGAGAAGGAAAAGGTTGGGAACCCCTTTTGACTAGAGGAAGCAGAAAATAAAGAGATAACTGAAGGTGGCTTCAGTGAAGACACTATCCCTTAGGACCTCCAGGAATCCTTTACTCTGTAAGAGTCTGTACACTAATAATGAGCCAACATTTTTTAAAGAAATCGAGAATGCAGGATCCTGCTGAGCCTCAATGGTTCTGTACAAACTACGTTTGTCTTACCTACCTTCGCATACTGGCTTCTTGGTCCAAATAGCTCTCTGTTTAGCAATCACACACTGACTAGAGGGGTAGCCATGTAATCTGTACCTAGAGACAGAGGGTTGTCATTCGCAATTATTAGGCAGTTTGTGCTGAAGAACAACAACTTCTACTAACAATCTAAGGCGAGTTCACACAGTTTGTGTGCGCTGGCTCTTTTTATCAGTACTCTCCCTTCGCACCCTCACTCAAGCTGTCCCTAGATCCTCACCAAGGTACCTTCTGCAGGGTTCACAGTTCACACCAGGCACAGATAATCCGAATGAATTAGTTGTTACAGACCCTCCTGACACTCACCCTTCATTACAGGAAAACGTCACAGTTACACCAACCCGAAGACTTGGGGGCTCCGTTACCTGCCCATTGGGAAATTGTCCTACAGGTTCACACTGTGCCACTAAAAAAGACAAGCCAAACATAAGGAAGCATGGCACATAAGAGAACAACTCAGTTTCTTAGACTAGACTGTAAGTTTAGGATACCTCTACACACAGGAATGGCAGCGCTCCAGGCTCCTGATGATAAACACTGAATTGTCTTTTGTCCATCAAGCAAGTAACCAGGGTTACAGCCGTAAGCCACAGACAATCCTGGGACAAGCTGGCCAACATTTTTTCCCGTGTGATATCCATTGGAAATCTGGGGAAGTGGTGGGCACTCCAGAGGGAAATCTTGACAAACACAATTAGGAAAAATCCCCGTCACATGCTATATCCTTACAATCCAGATGCTGACTTAGCACACAGATCCAAGAAACTGTGTGTGGTCTCTAGCAATCAGCCATCAGTAACTCAGTCCAGCCTTTGAAGGATCAAATGGAGGTGGTTTAATTGTACCCTTTTTATGCCATGACTACGTCATTATTTCCCAAGTTGAATTACACTGTAAGAATGCCTTTTGCCTAAATCTTCATAAAGCCCCACTAGTTTTCCATAGCAAATCTATTCTGGGCCTATTTTAAGCTCTACTTCCTTCAAGACTGACTATTCTTCCATTAATTGATCAATCCATTGATAGGTAGAGTCAAATTTTTTAAATAATTCAAAAATTTCTCAGCTTTTTAGTCCATTTAGAATTTATCAATATTATTCTTTACGAAGGAAATACATATCTAATTTTGATAGTATTTTTTGTCAAATGTTGCTAATCTTCAAAATTTTAGAATTTATATTTAGATCCAGATCTCATTATCAACACAAACTGAACCAGGTGAGAAGAAAATGAAGAATTTACAGTGGTCTTATTTTCAAAGTCATTTGATACATGTCAGCTCAAGAGATGACCTGGGGAAAGAGTGAGTCATTTCAGAACTTGTCTGCCAAGACCACAGAGAACAGAGAATCACCTGAACCAGCCTAAATTAACAGCCACCTGTAGGTGAGTTTTGCATGCATTGAATATATTTTATTGTTAAATCCCACATTTCTTCTTATTTTAACAAGTAACCCAGATATACATTTGAAACCACCCCATTCCCAGAGTCCCAGGAAACTCTCCCATCCTTGGGAGACTTTTCCCACTCAAATTTTTTGGCTATGTTCAATGACATTTTCTTATAATACTTTAAACTTCTTTGCTCAGTTGATGTTTTTCAAGTGGATCATGATAGTTCCCCGCAACTAAGAAAAGAAGGAAACAAGTTTTCACCTTTTCTTGTTTCCTACTTCCACCCTTATCATTCACACACCCATACTGTTCTTCCTTTAGGGGGACATGAAGCATCATATGAGCAAGGCCCCAGCCCCCAACTAGGTTTTCTTCTTGTACTTACCACTTTCACAGATTGGCAGTGGAGTTGGGCCCCAAGTTCTATTTGCTTGGCACCAAACAGATTTATTTCCTTTCATGGTGAAGTTGGTTTTACAGGTAAATGTCACAGAATCACCATGTTTGTATGGTGGTCTTCCTCTACTTTTGTATCCCCCTGGTACTACAGGCTCAGAGCAAATAGAATTTTTATCGAAATATTCACATCGAGGAGGAGCATTATCCCAGACTCCATTCACTTGGTCTTTACTTATACAAAGTATAATTCTTTCTCCAATGCGGCGGAAGCCAGGCAAGCAAGTGTATATTATCACAGTATTAAGAGCTATGGGTTCAGTGTGGTCACTTTTCCGGCCATTTTTGATAGAAGGAGGAGGGTCACAAGAGATCCCTGGAAAGTAGGAAAAATAAAACCTATGTGGGCATATGGGTCATGACAACAAGAAGATTAAAATTTAAATAAGACATCTGAATACAGATCATATCACTTTCTCAGAAGCAGACTTAAGTATATATGTGATTCATTTCTTATTTATAGTCTCGGTTTATTTCTAAGCTCCTAAATTCTTACTTCTCTTGATCTTCTGCAAACAAATCAACATAAACCATCTTAATCAAACATTCACAGTGAAACACAGTTTATCTAAAAGCTCTGCCTAATCCATTTTAATATACAAAAGGCAAAGTTAGCACATGAAAATCACACATTAGTGACATGCTAGTTACATCTGGGGAGGCATCGTGACATTTGGGCTCAGTAGACCTGATTTCAAGTCCCCACTGTCATTCAATAGCTGTGTGACCTTAGGCAAGTTGTATCTTCTTCAAATCTCAGTTTCCTGGTCTGTATCATATGAAAGCTACTTTATAAGGTCTGATGAGATGTGAAAGGGGCAAGAACAATACCTGGAACCTATTAACTATTCAGTCCCTGTTTCAAACACACAACTGCAGCTGCAGGTGCTAAGACCACCTTTGTTCCTGCCACTGAAGATACTCTAGCCTCACCGGCCATTTGTCACCCCGCAATGCTGGATTCCTCTAAGAAGACCACAGGAAGTGAACAGAAGTTTTCAATAATGAACTCATATCCTTGATTTATATGTCCTGGTGGGTGTAAAGGATATTAGTTGTTAATCACTATTTTGGTATAAGCACACTTTTTCTGGGAAAATCTCAGAAGAGAGGAAAAATGGTCAACATCTACACTTTCTAGTTAATTTTCACTTGGCTCCAAGAGGAGTTGTTTAGTAGAGGAACTGACCCAAAAAGTCACAGCCTGACCATTTCAGCACATCAGTAGTACACTTGGTTCTGGTCCGGGTAAGTTTCTCAAGAGCCTTTATCTTTGTATATATGGAATCCACAGTCCAATATGCAATAAGTGTAATAATTTTAGTCTGAATTCTGAAACATAGAGTGACAAATATAAATTCAAAGTACACACAAAGGTAAGATATTAAGGTTGAAAGATGTATGGGAACACAAAATCAAGATGCAAGATCTATTTGTGACTATTTTTGTTTTCTACTCAGGTTCGCAGACCGGAAATATATTATTCCAGATTACCATCCTTCCCTCTGGGATATACTGACTAGAAGGGTGGCCATTTAACCAAAACCTTCAACAATGAGGGGTAGCAAATCAACACCAGAAACGACCAGTTCCATGGAATTAATCCCGTCTCTCAAGTGTTAATAAAATCTGCATTTTAAAGCACTTCTGGCTTAAGGAAAAAGTCTCATGTTATGATGCTGCTTGCTTATACAATGAATTCAAAGTAGGTAAAAATGGGCAAACAAATTCTGAGAATCATTTTCTTCTAAAAAAATTCTCCCTCTCCTCTTTGCCATCTACAGGTCAAGATTCTTTTGATCATCTTAAAGAAAGAAAGACTCAGATCCTGAGGAAGAAAACATCGAAGACTTTGCTTCCTAAATTCACTCCCAAGGAGCCTCCCTGACTGCACCCACATTATCTGTTTGGCCGGCCATGCACACTGCATATACTTGGAGAAAATGAAAAGGATTTGCTTAATGTCAGAGTTTGCAGTTATAAAGGGCAAAGAAAACAATCAAAGAGAGAAAAAAACGAACTCTCTTTAGCGCACATGGTTTGTAGTGCTCAGCTGTGGGCAGCTGTCTGTGTGGACACCGTCAACTCACACTCACCCTCAATCGCAAAGGAAACCTTTGCCCCAAGCTGGAGGTTAGGAGGAGGAACCACGCGGCCACTGGGAAGGTGGTATGGAATGGCATCGCTTGATTTCACTAGGAAAAAAGAGACAAGGCTGGCAGACAAAGAGTGAGGAAAGGGCTGAGTTTCCTTCAGCTAGAATAGAGCATTAGGCACCCTCACATCTAAGGGCTGCATGTCTCCAGGTTCCCCAGAATGTACAGGGCACAAGGTTAGTTCCAACAAGAGCATAGCCAGGCTTGCAGCTGTAGGACACTTTCTATCCAACCGAAAAGAATTCCTTATCTCTTGTGTTATAGTTACCATGGTGGGTATGTGGAGGTGGTAGACATCCTGAGAAAGGAACAGGACCAGAAGCCCTTTATTTCTGAAATAAGAACTTTCTTGCCTATAATTTACAGCTAGTGTGGGGTAGGTCAGGGTGGGATGAAATGCCCAAGAGAGTGAGATAACATGTGTTACTCTTTTCAGACACAATGAAATATTATACTCATTGTTATGATTTTAGTCAGCTAAAGGGTCTTCCACATCCTTGCACCAGTAGTGTTGCCAAAGGAACCAAGCTTTTTAATATATTTTCAACACCAAAATCTACTACTTCCTCCTCTCTGCCCCCCAAACAAAGCTGACCAGGTATCTGAACTTCGTGAAATGAGTTTGGATGTTGCCAGATTTTAGAAAGTCAAACCTCACAATAAGAGCACAGGAGAAGGGGAGAATGGAAGGTATGGACTCAGTCTGACTACTGGCCTTCTTCTGTAAAAGTTATGTTGTTCACAGTATTCTGAATCAAATTCTGATCTCAGCCAGTTTCCCCCAGTGACATGGCCAGCAGGATGGAGAGTTCATTTTAACTTCATTTAAATAAAATCTAATCATACCTATATACACATATATACTCATTTACATATAGAAAAATCTCTTAATTATTGACTTTGGAGCTACCTGCTTTTAAAAATTTCTTTTTTTTTTTTTTGGTGCCGGGGATCAAACTCAGGGTCTTGTGCTTACTAGGCAGGCACTCTAACCACTGAGATAAATCCCAGCCCCTAAAAATTTGTTACTTTTAGTTGACAAAATTGTGTGTATTTATAGGCTAGCATGTGATGTTTAAATACGTGAATACATTGTGTAATATTAAAATCAGGGTGAATGTCTATCTTCCTAAACATTTATCATTTCTTTGGTAGCTTTTTTTAAATACACAGTGATTATCATGATATATAGGCGCCCTGTTGTGCAGCAGAGCAGCAGAATTTACTCCTCCTTGCTCTGACTTAGTATCTGTTGATCAACCTCCCCCCAGTGCTGTCTCCCTGCTACTCTCCCAGTTTCCAGTAAGCACTATTCTCTCAACTTCTAAGAGATAAACTTAGGTAGATTCCCCAGATCACTGAGATCATGTGGTATTTGTCTTTCTGGTTTTTTTTTTTTTTTTTTTTTTTTTTTTTTTTTTTTTTTTTTTTTGGTGCCGGGGATCGAACTCAGGGCCTTATGGTTGCAAGGCAAGCACTGTAACCACTGAGCTAAATCCCCAGCCTCCTTATTTGTCTTTCTGTACCTGACTTGTTTCACTTAACATAATGCTGTCGAGTTCTATCCAGGTTGTCACAGATCATGAGATTTCATCCCTCTTTCTGGCTGAGTGGTATTCCACCCTGGATTCCACCTGGTACATTTTATTCATTCCTCAGTTGATGGAAAGGTTGTTTCCATTTCCTGGCTATCGTGAGTAGAGCTGTAATAAACATGGAAGTGCAGATATCTCTGCAGCAGACTGACTTCATTTTCTTTGGCAATATGTGGACCCAGGAGTGGGACTGCTGGCTCATATGGCAATTCTAGCTTTGATTTTCTGAGGAAACTCCCACAGTGGATTCCCTTTTCTCCCCATCCTCATCAGCACTTTTTACATTTTGTCTTTTTCACGATAACTATTCTAACTGGGCTGGCTTAGATTTGCATTTTCCCCAGTAATTAGTGATGCTGAGCACTTTTTCTGTGTTTGTTGACCATTTCTTTGTCTTCTTTTGAGAAATGTTCCTTTATGTCTATTGCCCACTTTTAAATTGGAATATTTATTGTTGCTGCTGTTTTGAGTTGTTTCTCTTCCTAAAATATCCTGGATATTAACCCTTCACCAGATGGATGGATTGCAAATATTTTCCCCGTTCTGTGTATTCTTTTCACTCAGTCGTTTGCTTTTTTGTTGTGCAAAAACCTTTTAGTTTGATATAATCCCATTTGTCTGTTTTTGTTTGGGTTTCCTGTACTTTTAGGGTCTTATAAAAAATCCTTCCACTTTCAGTGTCCTGAAGCATTTTATGTGTTTTCTTCAGGTAGCATCATGTCTAACTTTTAAAGACTTTAATCCATTTTGAAAAATGTTTAAAGTGTCTTATAATTTTCCCTGTATTAATACAGATGTAGTACTGCTCCAGAATATAATAAAATTTCCTTCCTCTTTACTATTTAGATATTGTTACAAAATTTTAGTTTTAAATTCTGTAATCAGAAAATGCAGCCACATATGCTGTCTTCCTCCTACTCTTCCCATAGGTACTATGCATCTATGCTGCCCAAACCTCACTCTTACTTCTAAATACCCAACATTTCAGCCCCACTTACCCCTGAGGCACGTTGGCAGTGGAGGATTCCATTGGCTCTTGGGTTGGCACCATACTATGCTGCTCCCTTCCATGATAAAGCCAGGCTTACACTTAAATATCACTGCATCATTTAATGAAAATGAAGGTCTAAATCCGGATTCTATCATGCCGTTTTCAATTTTTGGAACTGGGCACTTGGCTAGAGGAATGCACTGAGGAGGTGGGCCGCTCCAGACACCAACTTGATTGTCTTTGCTGGTACAGTAAATTGACTTCTCACCCACAAGATCAAACAGTTTTACCCCATTCCGTCCAACATGGCAATGATAAGTTACCACCATTCCATAGAAAAAGTTCTCTCTACTGATGCTGTAGAATTCCCCATTGGAGATGGCTGGGGGTGACTCACAAGGAATAGCTTTTTTAGGGAGTAGGTAGGAAAAGAGAGAAGGAATTTAGATATTACATTTTCTGAGGAGTTTGTCTTTGCTCGTGTATACCAAATTTCAACTCAACCTACAATTTATGCATGATGTTGAAAGTCTACATCCTGATCTCAAAAGTGATCCTAACCAGGAAACAGCCAGGTAGGAAGATAGATAGAACTGGTTAATGAAAACTCAAAAAGCCATGAGCTGGTCTGCAGTCCCCACCATAGAGTACAGATAAATTTACAGGAAACAATTAGGCTGGTCTGCTTTTTGCATGGAATAAAGCTGTCAAATGCATAATCTCATGGTAGGGTTTAGATTTAAGAATTTATTCACTATGAAATAACTTATCAAAGGCTAGTTATCAAAGGAAAGTGTGACAGGCTTAGGGGCTACAGAGGAAGGTAAATTATAGATCTGTGCCCAGATCTACCCAAACCAAGGGTAACCCCCCCAGGTTCTCATTTTGATGTATAGATACCCATTTTCCTTCCAGAAAGGGACAAGGGGAATTAAATAGCATGCCGTAAAGGGATGGTTTTACTCACATTCACAAACAGGCATTTTATTATCCCAGATTACAGTATTGTCTGAGGCAATACATGTGGCATTCGAGTCACCAATGAGCCGATATCTGAAGACAAAGAGATGAACAATCATCTCCCAGCTACACTTTCAATTTAAAAAATCCTGGTTCTTTATCTACTGAAAGAATGACAAAAAACAGAAGAACATGTATGACAAGTTTGAGGCTCACACAGAAGAGTGAATAATCTGAAGCCAAATGAAACTTGACCTCCTAGTCAAATGCACTGGAGATTGAAAACTGAAGAAGAGTCATGCAAACCTCCTTCCTTCTAGGGGTGAGTAATCCTGAAGCCCTGACTCCAGAGCAGATCAGGGAGAGGATTCCTTTTTGTTCTGTATGCTAAGGTGTCAGGGGTAAAAACGCAGGTCTCTTTTGGAAGACCCATGGTATCTGGCTGTAGTACTGAGTACCCTGCACACATCTCCTGCCAACTCACCCTTCATTACACGAATACATAATAGTTGACCCGAACTGGAAACCCAGGGGTATAAGCACAGAGCCATGGAGGGGTTCTCCAGGATTCACACATGACTGACCTACAAGGGAAAACAGAACGTAACAAAACAGGATTTGGGAGCTGGGATTTAGAAGACTTTGTATTTTAGTCTTGAACCCCCACCCAGACCAGACTTGCTGATGAGCCTATTTACTTATTCAAAATAAGTTTTGACATATACAGAACATGTAACTTCAAAGGCTCAGTCAGTTCTGGAACATTTCTGCAAGTTGATGGCATCATCTATCATGGCTCTTGGATTTAAAAGCTTCATAGTCATCTTCTTTCTGTAACTCACCCACTACTCTTTGCCCTTCATGCAATTAATGATTGAAGTTTATAAACTATTTTACCACTGCTATAGCCTACCACTGGATTATTGAGTGACACCATTCACATAACACTTTAAACACAAATGTGGTCATGTTCACATTTAAAAACTTACAATGGTTTACCATTGTTTTAAGAAAAAAAATGCAGGGACTTCTACAGGTAAGTGCCGGTCTATTTAACTACTATTCCTCACCAGTTTCCTACCGTATACTTCAGCTATGCCTTTTTTTTGGTATTTTGCAAAGCCATCATGTTCTCTCATATCTCTCTGCTTTTGCATATGCAAAAGTTACCTCTGCCTAGAAGGCCTGGATTATCCTAATTCTTCCAGATAGCATCATTTACTATTTACTACTCTATGATCTCATAGAACTTTGCTTCTCTAAATAAAAGAAATGATATACTATAGCACGTATTTAAGAGTCAGTATTTACAGTTCATGAGGGAGTTCCTTAAAGGCAAAAGCTACATTTTTGTCTCTCTAGACTAATGTTCACGCTTACCTGATACTCAAAAATATTTCTTGAATGGGATAAGAAAGATAAGACTCATATTCCTTGTATACTAACTTCAGCTCTCACTCTATCACAGCATAGAGATCATAGAACAAAATCCTAGAGATAGCAGGATAAAGAAGGCTGGACAGTGGTGATGACTCACTCCCAATATCTAGTACCCTTGGGGGAAGCAGAGGCAGGAGCACCCATCAATTGCTGAGACATGCAAATTTGTTGGTCTTTTATATGGAAAATAATGGGCTATCGCATACAGACGCAGTGATAGGCCAGAAGATGCCCAGGTGACAGGGTTACTCACGTTTACAGAACTGCTGGGCAGCTGACCACCTGGAGTTCTCTAGGCAGGTGATAAGGAATGACTTTTTGGTAAACCCCGGGAGGCATCTGTACTCCCAAGATGTCCCAACAGCAAACTCAGTCTGATTACTCCCAACAGTAGGCTTAGCATAGAGAAAAGTTGGCAGGAACTTACACTGACCTAGAGACAAAGACCACAGGAATGTAAAAACTAAGAGAGGCGAATGCCTCTCTCCTGCTTCTGTTTCATTGAGCATCATCCCAACAACTTTGATCTCTAGCAAGTAAGGAAAAACTGGGGCATGATTGTCTGGGACAAAGACCGCATGTCATTGCTGTAGGGTTGATGTTACAGAGAAATAAACTCGGAGATTCAAAGAATTTTTAGGATAGACTTCAAAGGAAGAGCTGGAGAAAATTTTTCATACAATTCCAGAAAAACTCTGGGATTGTTTCATCTTCATACGACCTTATAAGTAAAACCAAGGGGTTCCCCCCCACACACACATTGAGGTCAGAACCTGAAGGGAATAGGAAAGGCATGTGGAAGAACCTTCAAGGACAAGTACGTATGTTTTGATTTGGTGAGGAAGGGATGTTAACACTTTTCCCAGCTTCACACATAATTGATATACAAAATTTCACATAAGTAATGCATATTTCATGGTGAGTCTGAAGTTTTAAAAAAAACTCTTAGTTTTTATAAGTAACAACTAGAATCTTATAAGTAGAAATCTTTTTAAGTAAGAACTTTGGGGGATAGTACAGGAAACTAAAGAACATCAGTGATCGTATAAGAGCTTAGCACATGTATGATCCTTTAAAATAACTTTAATAAATTTAAATTATCTTAAGCAAATATATCTTAATCATTATTTAATCATTAAATTATCTAGGTTAATTTATCTTAATTATTAAACCTTTAGAATCCAGAAGAAAAGTACACTTATTCTTATTTTATTATTCTATTAATTTAATAGACCTGGATTGAACTTGAAATATATTGCAGAAGTAGAATGGGAAGACTTTCCATTGTATTAGATGTAGGATCAAGGGAATCAGGGGAGTCAGTAATGACTTCTAGTCTCTCCATCCACCTGAGCAAAGGAATCCCTATGGACTATGATGGGAAAGCCGGAGAAAGAGCAGGTCAAGGGTGCATGTGAGAGTGTGTGCACACAGGTGTGTACATAAGTGTGCATGTGTGCGTTTGTGCTATGCAGAATCAGTTCCATTTCAGACTTGGTATGTTTAACACAGGAGGCATCCGGATGGAGTCACAAAACGGGCAGGTGTATGGACAGATTTGCAGATCAGGAAAGAAGTCAGGACTACAGAGAATAAAGGTGAATTACCACCATATAGATAATATTTAAAGCCATGAAACTGGCTGAGATCTCTTAGGAAGAAGACATGGAGAAAGATGGAAGAGGCTTAGAGCTGAGCTATGATTCCCTCTAATACTTAGAAGGTAGAAGAGACTAACAGTCGACAAACAGGTGTTGAAAAAGTAGGTAAGTGTGTCCTGTTCTGGAAGACGAGAATGTACACTGTCTCTAGAGGCAGGAAGCTGTCAGCTTTTGCTGAAAGACTGAGACAGGATAGAAAATGACAGTTGGACTCATCAGCATACAGGTCAGAAGTCACCTTATCAAAAGTAGCTGGAGGAGAGTGGTGGGAAAGAAGCCTGGAGTTGGTTAAGAAGGTTAAGAAACACAAGCAAACAGCCAACAAGAAGCTTTGTGGGTAAAGATGAGGAGAGGGACAGGAAAATGGAGTCTGCCGGGCATGAGAAGCCCCCGCCCTAAAGGACGTCCTGGGTCTCAGTTAAATGCTAGTGGGATGATTCTGTAGAGGACAAATGGATGACACAAGATGGGATATCTGCAGAAGTAAAGCCATTGTAAAAGCAAGAAGGGATGGAATGTGATCACCAGCAGAGGGGACAGGAAGAGGAAAACACTTTCAACGTGCAGGTATTTAATTCCTAGTGACATGCTAATGGTAATATTTGAATCAGGCAGTAGGGCAAAGTCCTTGCTCATTATATTTCAGAGGAACAAACAGCAAATGGAAATAAACAAGAAGGTTTCAGATGGTGATAGGTGCTCTGTAGAAAACAGAATACAGTTATGTCTCAGAGTGCAGCCCTGCGTAAGGTCTGCTTTGATAAGAGTCACAGAGGAGGAGAGTGGAGCTGAGATTGAACGTGTAGCAGGAGCCAGGCAAGGCATGATCTGCAGGAACACCCTTAAACAGGGAGGAGACCCCCGGCAAGCCAGACAGTGTGCCATGCTCAAGGGCCAGGAGAAGGCAGTGTCACAGCAGCAAAGGGAGCGACAGGGTACGGAAAACACAGAAGGGCAGAGACAGAGTCTAGGACAAGGGGCATGGATTTTATTCTGGGGCTGATGGGAAGCCCTGGGCAGATTTCAAGCAGAGAAGAGCAGGATCTGACCCCCAGCGGAGGCAGATTTATAGATCAACTGATTGGATAAAAAGGCAATTCTTATTTTACAGCTCTATTTTCTTAGTGTAGGATGAAGTTCAATTGCCATTGAAACCCAGGAATGCAGAAAATCTGAATCTGCTTATGCAAATAAACAAGGAAAAAGTGGGAAAACACCCTAAGAATGAAAATTGCTTCCTACTGACTTCGCTTATAGCCGTGTGCCTTGCAGATACCTGCTCCAGAGTCTTCCAGGGTCTCGTTGAACCCCAGCTTCCTGTGACTGTCTAGAGCGGGGAGGTGGAACTCAGGCATCTGTACACTAAAAAGGTACTTCAAGAGCTTCTTAAGCACATGCAAGTGCAGGAATGACCAAGAGATAACCTGGAGAGAAGAGTCAGGAGGAGGAAAGAACAAGGCACGAGCAGCGGGGTGACAGGTGCGTGGAGAGATGAGTGATACACACATGGTAGGGAGTGAGGAGGCACGATCCCAAGTGGGAGGGCTCACCTGGCTGATGATCACATTCTCTCACATAGGCGGCAGGGAGCCCTTTCAGAGTTTTGAGCACAGGAGTGGCATAATTCACACACACACACACACACACACACACACACACACACACACACACACACAAACACATAATTTGGTTTTGATAACTGCAAAGGCTGAAGAGACTGGAGATAGAATGACCAGTAGAAGAGGAGGCTGTTATTCAGTATGCTTAGGGTTAGAACGTAAGAAAGGTATAAAGATCACCAACGGGAGGATGCTAACGTTAAGAAGGGACGGAAAGGCAGGTGCAGAGCAGGAGGGCAGAGTCCATGGACCTGCTCAGGTACGGCCTGCTGCCTTGAGGGGATGGTGCTTTATTCAGGCTGGCGACCAATTTACTTGCTAATGGATGATGTCCTCTCTGAAATACAGGACTAGGAAGGGGGTGCTGACCGAACTCAGGTTTGGTGCTGTACCCCACACAGGTGATAGAAAAAGTGGTGAAAGTGTATTTGTTGAAAGGGAGTAGCCAGATAGAAAAACAAGAGATGAAGGTGACAATTTTGAGAAATGTCCCATGAAGTGTCAGGAGCCAGTAAAGTTTCAGGAAAGCACGCAGTAAGTTAGAAAAGAAACAATATGGACAATATCTCCTTAGGCACCCTAAGGAGCTGGGAATGATCATTTAAATGATGGCTTCGTACAAACAGGTCCACTTGGTAGGCTAATTACTGATATTGAGCACTAACAACTAACCTTCACTTGCCAAACTTCACGCGTGCTGGAGCTCTCACCCACGGCCTCAAACACGCTGGAACAAGCGCTCTCCTCTGAGTCACGCCTCTCCCAGCCGTCGTCTACCTCATTTTATCTGACACTCAGATAAAATGCCCCGTAAGATGATGGGACATTTTATTACTTGACCTCATCCTACAGATTAAGAAACTGAGGATTGGGGCGCTAGAAAACTTGCCAAAAGTCACCCAGTTATTGAGGACTGTTTACAGTAAACATTTTTCAAAACAGTAATTCACTGTGCCCTGGAGAAAATCAGAAAGTCAGACCCATAACCAAGAAGCGCTCGTCGGATCAAATTACAACACTTCTTTAAAATCAAGCCAATCTGGGGGGAAAAAAGTTACAATACATGTTGAATGAATCTGCAATCTCACATCATTACAGAAGGTAAATGGTACGAGGAAAACTGTACGTTTAATTCAGGCCTCGATTTTTAGAAACAGCTCTAAATGTTGACCAATATAGTATCAAAGTTCAAGAAAATCTGAGAACCACGTTTGGCGAGCAGACACCACCCTTATTTAGGTTGAGGGCTCGCTGTCTTCGCTGGGCAGCAGAAGAGTTCAGTGTGTAAAGACGCGTGTGGGCAGCGGCCGCGCCGTGCGGTGCTTGCGCCCAGGCCGGGCAGCTTCGGCTTCTGCGCGCAGAGCGGGGCGCACCTGCTGAACCCGGGGGCGGGGATCCGGGGAGAGCCAGCGCGCCCCAGGCCACCCCGGCTACTGCCCTCGCGCTGCTCTGTGCCTTCGCCTCCAGTTCTGGGGTCCAGCTGCCGGAGGAGGGAGTGGGGACATTCGCGACCAGCAGGCTGCGAGGGTCCCCAGAGCTGGCGGGACAGACAAGCGTCCCACACGCGCTACAGCCAGAAACCTTCCCTGCCCTTCGGAACCCGCCGCTCCCGAGGAGCCCTGCTCGCCGCCCCAGCTCACCGAGGACCCCTGGCGCGAGGAGGATCAAGAGCGCCCAGCGCGGGCCCGGCGCGCCCATGTCGCCGCGGCTGCCCCAGCAGCGGGGATGTGTTCCGAGACCCGCAGCCTCCGGCAGCTCCGGGAGGAAGGGCGGGGCCGGGACAGCAGACAGCTAGGAGCGCGGAGGCCGCCCTTAAATACTGTCTGGCACCACGTGCAAGGTCTGTGCGCACCTGCAGGTGGCCTGGGGGCGGGAGGCACCCGGAGACGGACGAAGGGGCGGACGGGCGGGAGGCGCGCTCTGGCCTACGGGGCAAACGGGGACTCAGGGCTGGACTATGTCTCCCACCCGCCCCTCAGCACTTTCCAATTTTTTTTTTTGACCATGCAACCCAGTGTATTCACTTTTTTTTTCCCCCCTTTTCTTTCCAGACCTGAAACAGTTTCACAAAGTAGCACTCAATCTTACTAAATCCATAAGGCTCGTTTGGTGTTCTTACTCTTTTTTACAAAGTCTGGCCAGGCACGATGTCAGTCCCAGCGCTGTGAGAGACTGAGCCAGGAGGATCACAAGTCTGAAACCAGCTTGAGCGATTTTGCGACTTGGCAGGACCGTGTCTCAAAAACTATACAGGACTGGTTATGTAGTAGATCAATGTGAAGCCCCTGGGTTCAACCCCCAGTACCACCCCCCCCTTTTTTTTTATTTGGCTCTACTAAGTTAATTTCACCTATTAGTGGATTCAACCTTCAGTTTTACAAAATGATCGTTTACCTAAGAAATTTAGAAATAGAACCACCTCTGCTATTAAGTCCTTTTTAACTTGGATGCAATTTCTGCAGATAACTTTCAGGAACGCTGTAGTATGAGCTCCCCCGTGCCGGTCACCCAGATTCTTGCAATGTCGACATTTAATCATGTTTTCTATACCATTCTCTTTAGATAGAGATGAAAGATTCATGCAAGTACATATAAGTGATTTTATGGGTATAATTACATAACTGTTACTTTAAAGACATTTGAGATAAATTAGAGGCATTTAATACCTCTCCCAATTACTTCAGTGTGTATGTCCTCAGAATAAGGACACTCTCTTCCATAACTACAGTACGATAATCCAAAACAAGAAATTAAATTGGGACTATGAAAAAAAGAAGAAAAAAAGAAAATAAATAAATTGGGACTATGCTCTTTTATGATCTACTGACTGTATTCAATTTTTGACAATCATCTTACTAGCTTCTGTTACAGCAAAACAATAACAGTAACAAAAACTTTTCCCTCCAGTTCAAGATTCTGCCTTGCATTTGGTTGTCTTTTTCTTCTTTAGTTTAGAAACCATCCTCAGGTGCTTTTTTGTTTGTTTTTGTCTTTCATGACCTTGCCATCTTTGACGAGTCCTTAGTAATTGTTTTTATCGAATGACTTTTAAATTTGTTGTTTATTGCATAGTAACAGTTTGCCCTAAATTTAGTGGCTTAAAGCAAGAATAAGCACTTGCTATCTTGCACAGCCTCTGTGGTCAGGAGCTTGAGGGCAGCTCAGCCGGGCCTGGGGTCCTTGAGATGTCAGTGAGCTGGGACCCTCCAACAGCTGCCCAGGACTGCCGGGGCGGCAGGGAGGATGGCTTGCTCGTGTGGGTGGGACCAGATGCCTCATCTTCGCCATGTGGACGATGTTGTCAGACTGCGTGTCCTGTGTTCTCAGGACCTGGCGGCTGGCTTCTCCCAGATCATGAAAGGCAGAAGCCAGAATGCATTTCATAATGTATTTGCATAAGTCATATTAAGTCATGGCCAAAATATATTGTTGGTTGTAGTACCAATCAGCCTTTTTAATAAGGGAGGGCTCTATGCCTGAGGGGAATACTAGGAGTGGGGGACTATTCTGGGTCATCCTGGAGGCTGGCTGCTACCTCCCTCCATTTGGGTTTGTCTGTCATTTATTTCATGACAGATTCTGGGCATACATTTTTGTCAGGAAGAGCAAAGAAGGGATACTATGTCCTTGTGGGTGCACATGTTATCTATTGGCTCTAATACTAGCAGTGGTGACTTTGATCACTTAAGGTGGTGGTAACTTTGACCCTTTAATTAAGCTGATGTCTACCAAGTTCGCTGAGTGTAAAGTCACTCTTCTTCCCTTTAACGGATAAGGATTTTGTGGGCCTATACTGTAAAATTATGTAAATATTTCATCTTTTATCAACATTGCACTCTCTAATTTTGGCATCCATTAATAATTCTTATCTAAACCAGTTATCATTTTCATGATTGCCAAATGGTATTCTAATTCAGTCATTACTTCTCTGTTGATGAGCTGGCATTCTAGTCTAAATAAAACCTTTCTCTTCTCCCATTTTCCATTTATTTATGTTATTATCATGCACTCATGTCTATACCAATATGAATTTTATTTATTCAGTATGTTACAATCTGTACTATCATTGTTCATTCCATTGCTCAAATTGTCCCTTATGTGGCCCAATGGAAGCCCTCAAAGTAGTTCTGGTATCATTTTGATCTCTTCTTATCATTTTTGAACATCTTCTTACTTTTCAGAAAACAAGATGCCCTGAATTACTCTGTACTTTTTCAGACCTAGCACTGAAATTTACCATTTCTCCAAGCAATGCTGGTTCTTTTGGTAGCAAATGTATTTGGAAACTAAGATCTGCATGCTAAATGTGTTCACTGCTGTTGGAATACCATTGCTTCTTTGCCCTCTCAGTAGACAAAACAAGGAAAAATAGTATGCATGTCCATTCCTTTGTCTATTTAAATCTGTTTCTCTCTATAGTCATATCTGTTATGAATTTATGCCAGTTTCCCCAATTCCAGTCTTACCATAGACTTCATTTGTTCTTCTCTCTTTCCATATTTGTAACCCTTCTCCAACAGTGAGCGGCCATGCTTCACAGTATATTTATTCTTTGGCTCAATCCTACGATACAGAGAAGGAAGTTTTAGAATTGTTTCCATCCATATGGTGATAGAAATCAAACCTCTTAATTCTTAAGGTTTGATTTTGTTTGTAGCCTGAAAGTAGGAAAAAACTCACATTATTGTTATTACTTACAAGGTACTTAGGGGTTGGTGATTTAGCTTAAGTGGTAGCTCAAGGCCCTGAATTCAAACCCAGCACCACTCCCCAAAACCCAAAAGTTACTTAGATTAAGTGTCCTCCCTCTTCAGTGTGCTTATACTATTCATTGAATTAATTTGCTTTTCTTCATATTTCATTGTAGTTTTTACCTCACCCCTTTAAAATTCTGTTTTATATAGCTGAAACATTAACCTAGTTCCAAATGTCAAAATTATATAAACAGATATGATCAGAGAAATGTTACTTCTCCCACTGCTTCTATTCCCACCATCCCCTATAGATGCTATATTTCAGTATTCCTTGTTTATCCATCTTTATATTTGCCCAAATGAGCAGATTTATACATAAAATAAAGCATACTGTAGATATTCTCCTACACTTTGCTCTTTTCACTTAGCAACTGTGCTGGAATTCACTCTGTATATGTTCGAGATGTTCCTCATTCGGCATGAGTGCTGCTTTGTACGTAATTCATTTAAGTTTTGGTGTTGGTGAATATGTTTGGGAAATCCAAGAAAGAGTGTAAAGTAAATGAAATAATACAGGTGCGAGAAGAAAACATACATAAATTTTTCCATAAAAATGTTTAAAATTTCAGGGCCCGAGGCTTTAGCTCAGTGGTAGAGCACTGGCCTAGCAAGCACAAGGCTGCAAGTTTGATCCCTGCTACTCCTCCCTCCTTGCTCCTCTGCCCAGTGGCCTCGCCATCTTGGGGTCCCCACACCTCTTCTGCCCCAGGTCCTCCCGGCTCAGAGCCTTCTTGGCTTGGAACCCTTCTCCCCAACACCCAGGGCCAGACTCCTCCTTCCTTTCTGGTCCTCACTCACAGGCACCTTCTCTGTGAGGGCTCGAGTCATCTGCCATGTTCCCACTGTCCTTTGCATTCCTACCCACATCTTTGTTCTAAATTTCTCCTTTTAGTACTTAGTTCTATTGAGCCTAGTGTATGTTTTACAATGATTGTGTTTGTATATTTCTATATATAATGTGATAACACAAAGGCAGAATGTTTTTGGCCCCTGTGTTTGTTTTCTCTGTCCAGATCCCCTAGTTCCAACAACATTGCTTGGCACATGTTAGATATTCAGTAGAAATGTTTTTAAATGAATAGATGCACAAATTCCAGGGAGGAAATGGGGACTGCTCGTTGGGTTTTCATCTTGTGTTATACTTCATTCATTAAGTATGCATTAAAAAGAGTTTATAGGTGTTTATATTTTTAAAAACCTAGAATGTGTATGAGTCAGTGACATTTGAAAAAATCTAAATGCAACGAGAGTTGGAGCAGTGATTTGTAGTGTAAGCAAAAGGAAATTGTCCTGTACAAAAGCCAATTCCTACTATAATCAGGAAACTAAGCTTTATATGTAGAGGTTTGCTTATTGTAGATGATTTGACCTAATTTTCTTAAATTAAGTAGGCTATCTATGAAGGGGGCAATTATAGTACTCTGGCTTCTAATTGAAGGAAACACATTCCTCTGCAAGAAAAATCTTTGGAAATTGAAATATTCTTCAGAGATCAAAATCAATCACTAAGAGCCGTAATCCCAACACTTGGGAGGCTGAGGCAGGAGGATTACTTTGAGTTTGAGGCCAGCCTAGGCTACATAGTGAGTTCAAGGCCAGCCTGAACTACATTGTAAGACCCTGTCTCAATCAATCAATCAATCAGTCAATCAATCAATCAATCAGCTACTAAGATGCTCACAAAGTATTTAATAAAAATTTAACAGATTAAAAACTCTCTTAATTGAATAGAAATTGAAATGCCCTTAGCCTGGTAAAGGTAATTGCAAAAGACCTAAAGTGAATATTACTCTATAGGGCAAAATTTGGAGACATTCTATTTTAAATTGGGTCCATTTTAAAATTGAAGTTGAGATGCATCAGTATTTTTGGTAATGAAAGGGTATCATGGGGCTAAGTTTAACAAAATGTGTGAAAAAAAACCACAAACTGTTATTTAGAGAAAAGAAATATGACCTAAACAAATGGATAAACAGACAAACTTATGGGTAGAATACTTGATAAAGAAACTATATCAGTACCCTACAAACTCATCTATACATTCAATGCAATTTTTAGTCAAATTTGACATTTTTCCAGGAACCTGGCAATGTTGTTCTGAAATCTATAGGGATGAGTAAAAGTACAGGGACAGTCAAAATGATCCTTGGTGACACTTGTTCTATTAGGTGTCAAGACTTACTACACAAATTCTCCGTAGTAAAGACAGGGTGCTATTAGTCAGTGGCTAGACAGATTTGATGAAAAAAAGAAAAGACCGTACTCACATAGAAACTAGAAACATGGCATGAGTGGCCCTGAAGTCACTGGTGAAAGATGAAACTATCAATAAGTATTTTGGGGACAATTAATTCCACAGGATGAAATACTGAACTTGGATCCCAACCTCACACACACTAACTCTAATTCCAACAAATAAAGGTTAAAAACAGAAGGGGAAATCATTACGATATTTAGAAAAAATATATGTGGAGTATTTTTATATCTTTGGGATAAGGAAGTGTTTCTTATAATAGATACAAAAACACAAACAGTGAAGGAAAAGGTTGATGAATTCCATTACATTACAGTTGCATTAAGAACTGCATTAAAAACTTTTAAAAGGGTAAAACCACATAAACTATATAAAAATTTGCAAAACCTTTAACTAAAAAGGAGGATTAGTATGAAGCATATAAAAGAACATCAAGATATGGATCAGAGAATGAACAAAAGAATAGAAATCTATTCAGTCATATTAATTGTGTGAACTATTTCCCCTGAAAAACAACCTCAAGTGCTGGTGCGTGAGTGTGTGTGTGTGCGTGTGTGTGTGTGTGTCTGGATCTACCCACCTCCCCACCTCCCTACCCCAGGCTGCAGGTTGGGTGCACCTGCACCATTGTAGAGGGTCATCACTGCATCACAAAACAATTGTTCTGTGTAAAGGGGGCAGCACACCGCAGGTTGCGATTCTTGGTGCCGACGGGGGCTGAGGCCAAAACCTGCTGGGCTGTTGTGAAGGACCCATATGGATGGTGAATGTAGAACATGGGAGACAGCATGCAGAGGGCTTCAAAACAAACAAATCGGGTTGGGAATTTAGCACAGTGGTAAAGCGCTTGCCTAGCAAGTGCAAGGCTTTGAGTTCAATCCCCAGCACCCCCCACCCAATCATTTTCCATTACACTTCATTTTTTCCAACCCGAATACCTTGACCATTGGTTAAGGCTTTCTGTCATGACAATAATATGGAATTTAAAAACAGCTAGGTTGTTTTGCAGTCTAATAAAACACATTACTTGGAATGTTGGTATCTTACATACAACATAAAGGTTATATGTTAAAAAAAAATACCAATTCCTAGAGATTTCCTGGAAAAACGTTCTGGTCATTTAACCTACAGAGCAGAAGAGGAACTGCTTCTTTTAGGGGGTTTCCAGCCTGGCTTAGAGGGTGCACAGTGTCAATTCCCTCAACAGTGAAAGAAGTTCATTCAGCAGTCACATAAAGAATGTTCTTTCTCTTTTGGAAAGCAGAATTAATGTGGTAGCAGGATGAGTAGAATTAGTGTCTAGATCCTGGCAGGGGTATATCCTTTCCCCTCCCAACCCATTCGTGACTTAGTGAGTGACCACTGTAAAACAAGTGCCCTGTGTAATAAGTTGCTCCAGCACACATCTGTCACATAATGCCAACAACGAGAGGTCCGCGAAGACGGTCGGACATCTCTTTGCAGTTCAGAACCTTGAGACCAGGTGGTGGTTCTGGGGGTGGCAGCGGTTGGGGTGGCCAGGAGGATGGGGCCAGGGATGTTCACGGGGCTTTCCAGGACGCCTATCTTTTTGTGAGCACTTTGTCACCATTTGTGTTTCCATTCCTTGGAGATCAAGGTAGAAATTCATTCCATTTGCAATTGCATTTCCTGTCAAACCTATGGCTTTTTATAACATATTCTTCTACATTTAACCTATTTCAGAGCCTGTATTTACGGCAGAGTGAAACAAAGACTTGACTCCTCACAGTTTTGGGAGGTGCAGAATACCTGAATGAACGTCATTCCTGAGGCCACTGGGGATGGAGATTGGTGGCCACCATCCTGGGGTCTTATCTCCAGTAAGTACTGGAAGAGGCATTCCCGCAGGCTCTTGCCACACTTCTCTGCCCTTTCCTAGCAGCCCTTTTGTTTCTTAACTTGGGATTTATCCAAATTTTTGTTTAAACAAAGCGCTTAGGTGTCAAGAAGACATGGGATTATTATGCCTCACCATCTTTTATTTCCCTTTCTCCCTGACATGAGAAGTCCTTTAGTTATATTCCTTACCTAGAATTCACTTTATTTATTTATTTATTTTTTTGTGGTACCGGGGATCGAACTCAGGCCCTTGTGCTTGCAAGGCAAGCACTCTAATCACTGAGCTAAATCTCCAGCCCTAGAATTCACTTTAAAAAAAAGTTTAATAAACTAAATTATGGATGACTCCAAATTAAATTCTAAACATTCAAAATATAATTGTGCTTGCCTTGCAAACACAAGGCCCTGAGTTTGATCCCCAGCACCAAAAAAAAAAAAAAATATATATATATATATATATATAAAATTGTGTTACCAAGAACTCCCTTTCTCTAATTTATCCAGCAATCAAGTATACTTGAAAATATTTTCACTGAAGATTTGAAGATTGACTAAAGCTACTACCAAGTTACACAGAGTATTAGTAATTAATTAAAATATATATACTTAAGTTTACAAAGAAGAAGAACAAAGTGGGATATGTAAAAAGGGCATTTTTAAAGCCCAGGAGCATTTGGTACTCGCTATAAAGGAAAGCAAAGATGTTTTTCATAAGTTGGAGTTCAGGTTGTACAGTAAGAGAAATTAGAATGATTATTTCTCCACCCTAGAAATAAAAGAAAGAGTAATCAAATGAAATAGTTTTGAGTTTCATCAAAATAAGCCATAAAATTAGCAACTAATATTAAAAATAGCATAATTAACCCAGTGAAAAGTTTAATTCTTTATTACAGGAGTAAGAATATACATTTAGGATTTAAAGCAATTAAAAAATATCTGTAAACATTCCAGGTCAGAATTTATGAGTCCAGGATTTAAAGATCAACATAAAAGCCCTTTGTCTAAATTCATTAGCAATAAAAACAACAACGACAACAATAAAACTAATAAATTATTTGATAAACAAGTCAAAGATTCCTTTTTGAACTTCCTAGAGCATGGGCAACACAAAACAATTTGTGGTTACACTATTTTCATATATTTTATATGTTGACATAAATATATATGTAAATTTATTATATAATGTATAATATATAATAGATGGCATAATATGTGATATATACAATATAATGTATGGTATTGAGACAGAAGCATACAGAGAGAAGGAAAAGAAGTAATATAATACTTAGACAAGGAACAATATGTAAGTATAATATAGAAATAAATACGTTTGCACATATAGCATACAGATGAAGGACTAGAAGATTCAAGATGCCAGATTTGCAGTGAATAAGGTGGATGAGGACACAGCATAATGTTTTCTTGAGTCTGCGTTTCCTTTAGATGGCACACAAGAGAAGCATTCACTATATATATATTTTATATATTATATTACATATATATTTTATCACATTTCATAGAGCCATGAAAGAGAACTTCCAGAATTGCATCAGAAATTAGCAAGAATGATAGGATAAGTGTGTTCAAAGCAGGGGAGAGCATTTTGTGGGGATTAATGGCAATATGCCTTTAATAAATTTTTTAAAATTTAAATCTATAGTACACTGTGGTTTTCAGATCACTCCTTGCATGTGTGTGTGTTGACACAATTCCACTTCGAGGAGTATATGCAGGAGAAACTCTAGCATGAAAGTTACGTTCTTACACATTTATGTAGCTTATACATCAGTGAAAATGGTTGGATTAAAGCTTCGTGTATTGACATGGGTAATTCTTAAAACATATTCTTGAGCCAAGATAGAAAATTGCAGGATACACGAGGATGCCATTTATATAAAAATTACATGTATGCAAAATAGTACTATTTTTCTCTCCAGTTTTGGACAAAATTGGCATAGGAAAGACGAATTTCACTTTATGGACGGTGCTTACTTTAAACAGAGAGGGAAGGATATTGGATTGGACAAGAGACTTTGTATTTGCTATTTTCCAAAAAATAATCTTAAGAAAATACAAAATGATGACATATGATGAAATTTGGTGTGGGGGTTCATGTTTGTTCATTGTTCTCACTATTTTCTTATATGTTTGAAATACAATGAAAAAGAAAGTTTCAACAAAACAGAGGTAGTTTGCAACAGAAACTAGAAAACTTGGGGTCTGAGACAAGAAAGGCTGGCAGTATGCATCCATTCTTGTCCAGGGAGAGGACACTAAATCCGGAGGGGCACGAACATCCACTCACCAAAGATGCTATCTCATCAGGTTCCAGCAGCAGCATGGAGATCGGGGCTGCACGCAAAATCACTTGAGAGATTTCCAGTAACTAACTGGGGTTCACGCTCAGAGATTTGAGAGTTTTTCTGAGAGGGGATCCCTGGATGACTCCAATATCCAGTCCAATCTGAGAGTTACGGTTTGGGTGAAATTGGGTGAAATAGCCCTCAATATAATTTCCTTGTCTCTTTTCTGTGATTCCAATTTAAGAAGCGACCTTTTACCGTCTAGAGTTGATCCAGAGAAGGGATCAGAGGATCTATGTAAAAGACGTGCATATTCTGGTCCCAGGAAAATTCGCATGCTTTGAAAGAACAATTCCTTGGGAATTCTGCTAGTGCGAGTCTCCACTAGGCAGCAGTGCATGGTCCTCATGCCCAGGAAAGTCAGTTTCTGAGAACTGGGAAATCAAGGGTCACACCTTGGAATATAGGAGACACATATGTTACCTGAGAAATCTCATTTGAGTGACCAGCCAGCCTGATTTTCTTACCATCTCCTTTCTACTTGAACCCATCGCTACTTATGAAATCCTTTGACTTCTCATTACCATCAAGGAAAGCCCAAACACCTGGCTATGGTCTGTGGTACTCGGGCTCAGGACCCTTCAGCATCTTTCTCTTGTCTTCTCTGAACTCCTGGATGGCTCACATTACTGCTTAAACTTGCTAAGTCTCTGAGGCTTTTTGTTGCTAAACAAACTTTTCCTTTCTCTAGCATATTCTTTCACCTTCTTCTCCACCTGCCTCTCAGTCTCCCCTCTTTTGGACAATTCTTACCTAATCTCTCAGATGTTTACCCCAGATTTCACTTCTCCTCAGGTCCTTCTCTACTGTCCGAGACTAGCTTAGTGCTCTCACTAATGAACTGTTCCAAATGTCCCCGGAGTGTGACTGATGTGCACAGTGGATGCTGGAAGTGTGCAGCCACATTTCTATTGAGATGGACAGTTCCCTTTCCAACAGCCTTGTTCATCTCGGATGGAGACTCGTTCCTTCTCTGTCCGTACATTTGCCCAAATGCAAAGTGCTTCCTGCTAAAACTCTGTATCTCCCATTTTTATCTCTATCCCAAATGCGTTTTTCCTCATTCATGCTCTTGGTAAAAATACATGGCGAACTTACTCTGCTTCAGGTCCTGTTCTCCAAATTGGAAAAATAGCTTTGACAAGGACCATTAACTTCCATTCACCTTTTAGGCCTCTCTCTGGGCTTCCCTTCATCCAAGAAGCATCTCGGACTGCTCGTGTCCAGGTCATGAGCCCCTCCATCAGCTCCCTCAGACTCTGGACTGACCCACATGCCGAGACTGCTCACTCAGTCAGCTGTTTATTTGCCTGTATTCCCACGTTTGTCTTCAGATATTTGCAGACCTGTGAAGGTAGATCTCATCTATTGGCATATCCCCCTTGCCTAGGCAATGGTTGGTGCCATAGTTAGGTGTCAATATATACTTGTGGAAAGAATAATATACACATGTAAGGATGAGCAAGAATTTAAAATTTTGGAGGTTGACTTTGGGCTATCCAAGTGTACTTGTGCTATCACAGCCAGGGTTACAGAGCCAGGATTTCAGGGAGATTACAAGGTATGAAATGACTAAAAATTTGGGGCACTGAGAAGATAAATGAGACCATACGCAATGAGATGGCTTCCCTTAGCAAATGCACACGGACAGAGGAAAACGAGAACCGAGTCTGTGGCTGGGGGTGTGTCCTTCGTCCGGCGTGAAAGGGACTAGGCAGAAAATGATGTGGCCAGAGATACCCTGGGGATTTCACCTCCTCACACCTAGTACTGTTCAAAGCAAACATGGGGTGGGGAGCGTGCTATGCTTGAAGGCTTTTTTTCTTAGCACTGAGCATGCTGGGCACTACAGTGTCAGAACTCCTGGAGAGTCCTGATCCTACGCCTAGTTCTCACTGGGTGGGGGAGTCGGTGGAAAAGTCCCCCAACTTCTCTGCCCCCCTACTGGAGTAAACTGGAAATGCGTTCTTCACTGCGTCCCTCAGAGTTCCCCAGTGCTTGTGCTCAGAGGTAACCAGCGAGATAATGCACACTTGACTGGTTGCCTCCCCCAACTAGCATTTCCTGGAATCTCCTCCCGGGCAGAGAACTCATATGCAGATCTGCTTCTAGGGGAACCCAGCTCAACGTAGAGGCCAATGAAAGAAGCGTGCCAAGGGTAATTTTAACATTCGGAGCATCAAGATGTCTGTGATGAAGAGAAGCATTTTAAAGAAGAGAGTGTCCTTCATCACGTCTGAACTGTGCAGGGTTCTCACGGCGGGATCTGCTTGGGTGCTCACTGTAGAGCGCTTCTGAAGACAAAGAGGGAGGATTCCTCTGGCAAAACCAAGAATGCGCACACCCGTCTTTCCTTATCATGCTGATTTTTTTTGGAAGTTTCCATTTATCTCTCACAAAACCCATATTCTTGATCTTGCCATTTTCTGCAGCTTTCTGAGACTAGATTGGAATCTTCTCAGTCAAGTGCTCTGTGAATCATTTTCTAATTCTAAAAACGAGTTTCACTAAGACATTCCATACCTCCTTCACTTTCAACAAGATCATTGCACCCTTATGGTGTACGTTTTCCTTTTGTATTTTCTATTCATGAATTGCTGTCTTCCTAAGGATTTCACCTCATGGTGAAACTATATCTTACTCATTCAGTTCCTTCTACCAAGTTCCTGAATCCTTTTGGCCAAGAAGTCTATTTGACTATTTAAAACAAATGTCCAGTATTTGCACAATTTTTTTTAAAATGACCCACAAGCAGCTCAAGTAAAAACGAATCACCATATATAATTTGTGGCCTTCTTAATCTTTATCCAAATGAAAAATCATTTTGCTATTTTTACAATTATATCTTGTGTTTAATCACTTTATTGTTTAAAATTACTTCCAGATCAATTATTTATCATAGCCCTGTATGTGTACCTTTTTTTAACTTATTCTGTCTTAATTTTTTCTTTAAATAATTTCCAAAATATTTATGTGTATTACTTTGATATTCACATAGTATCTTCCTTAAACATTTTCTAAAGTATAATTTAATCATTGACCATAACTAACTATGTCTCCATAGTCCTGTTCCAAAAGATTGAATGACTAGACATTCAATTTTAGAATAACTAGACATTAGAAATACATTAGAAATACATTTCTATTAAGTCTTTTTATGACATCTGGTTGTTTTCCAATTTGATCAGAAGACTAAAAGCCTAATTTCATTCTTATGTATGCCATAATATTCCTTTCTAGACACTACTTTATTTGAAGAGTCTTCCAACATTTATCCTGGCTTCAAAATTGCCCTACAACTTTACATGGTTTTTGTGCCAATGATGTGATACCCCTGTGCTGACAGAAGGAAATCTGGTCTCCACCCCACAGTGTGTTTTCTGCACTGAGGTCTCTTTCTTTGCCATATTGTCTTTGTACACTACATTCCTGATTCTATTTTTATGTACTAATTATAGTGTTAAACTTGTCTCAGTAAATACCAATCCAGAAAGAACCAGATTAAATTTTCATCCAATAATCCGAATCTAGCCTCCAGTTACTGTCTTTTGCTCTTGAACTGCCATAATTATTGATTCCTACCCTGTCATTTTATGTACATGCTTTCTACTTGTGGAGCAAACCACTGGCCGGTTTTCACTGTCAGTCACATCTCTGTCACCACCGCCCACCTCCACGGACGTGGGGCTGTTTGTCCTAAGAGACATGTCTAATGTTGATGCTCTTGGATTATCTTCTGCAGGCTTCAGATTCTAGTACAAATTCTACCACTGTCTAAGGGAAAGCCTTTGGTCAAGTCACATTCCTTTGGACCTTTATTTTCTCATTTGTGAAAGTGAGATTGAACTCTATGAGCCTTACGAGTTCTTTCTGCACTTCTGGTTTATGATTTTGAAGCTTCTTAGCATTTTCAAGACACATCTATGGAAACAGGCCTATAGCCTCAACCACAGGAACTCCACCCCTGTGCCTGCTTTTTCAGCTCAGCAATCCCTGCTCCAAGGACACAAATTGCTCTCCAAAGCAGTGAAGGGCACGCCCAGGGGAACCCGCATCTAGCAGCTGGTAACAGCCAGGGCAGAAACGATTCCTGAGTGTTACTGGCTTAGGTTCCTGCTGACTAAAGGACATTCGTGGTTGTGAAATTTTTAATCATAAGCGATTTTCTATCTAATATGTTTTTAAATGAGTGTCCATCAGACAGTGCAATTGGACCTTTGGACAAAAGGTCCTTTTCTCCCTTTTGGAAAATCCCTACATCAGACCAAGAAACACTGGTGCTTTCTACAGGATGGTAATGGGGTGTGACCTTTGACCCTGCACCTCTATGACAACGGACAAACATCATTGTATTCAGCTAATCTAATAGAATAATGGGACAATAAACAAACTAGTGTTTGTTTTTTGTTTCTTAGTGCTTCTAAATTCTCTCTCAGGACATATTTTTAGGATGTCCTTATAAATTACCTATTAGCAAATTAAGAAATATAAATTAAGTCTCACCCTCATTGAATATTTCACTAGGCAATTTGGCCAGCAGCAGCATCTTTTGTAATAATTTGGAATTGTAGATTTGAAGCCAAATTTTAGAAATAAAATGATTTTGTGATTTCTGAGCATAACTTGTCATCCCAAACACCAAGGAACATGTTACGATTACAGATTCCTTTGCCAGAACCTCGTCCAAATAACTTAGAAGCCTTGACTGAACCTATATTTTTAATGATCTTCTGGTTGTTATTCTGATAGAGTCAGGTTCTCACCAATATTTGAAGAACTTTTGGGGACTTCTGAACATTTTATTCTTCTGTCTTATATAAGACACTATGCTTCAGTCTTCCCTACAAAGAGCTTTACTAGTTCTCTCTGAGCTTGAAATTTGTTAAGGTATTCCATTTCACTTGTTTTGGTAGGAATTAAAATAATTTACTTAACCTGCTCTTCTCTCCCGCCCACCCTTTTCTGCTGGCGATGGAACTCAGGACCTCACACACGCTAAGCACACAGTCAGCCCCTGAGCTCCACCCCAGCGCCCTGTCATCTTTTCATCCAGTGACCCTGCTGAGACCTTCCATCTGGAACTACACAGAATGAATCTGATGCTTCTTCACATACCTAACACCTGCCGAAATGCTCTTCCCTTCTATAGAGCAAGTATTTTATCTCTTTATTTAATTACACAATGGATTCAAGTTCTTATTGTTTTTTCACTTGCTGTTGGGTAAAACTCGCGTTGCTTACGCTTCTTCTAAAATATAGTGGGCAACACTGATCTTCACACTGTGTAAGGGCACCAGCAAAGAGGAAGATGAGATTATGTCACCTTCCTTTTCCTGAACACTATGCTGTATGAATGTGGCCCAAGAAAGCAGAAGTGAATGACACGGTTTTTCACATTATTGGCTCACACTGAGTTAATTACATTGTTTTCACACGTGCTGCTCTTATGCCATCTTCGTTTCCATATTGAACTTACACATTTGGACATCCGAAGACGTAAAAAGTACCAGTGTTCATAGTTATATTTATAATAGTTCTTCAATTTAGGTTTGACCTAAAGTTGTCCTAGGTCAATATTACGTTGAACCCTCGTCTTCCAGCTAGCTCTGATTATGGATCCCTACTTCATATCAATCACAAGTTTAATGCACAGGCCAGATAAATTCTTCCAAGTCACCGAGAGAACCAAAACACAAAGCTTCTATGTGGAATGACTCCCAATTGCTAAGAATAATTATTTTGCAAGGAATAAAGTGAAAACAAAATGAATTTAACTCAAGCACAAACTCAGAAATCATGCATGTTCTTCATGATAGTGTTTTATAGTTGAAATCTATTTCTAAATGTATAGACTTTACAAAGATTTAATTTTCCTTCACCTGGAGTTGGCAAATCTTCTGATTATTTTCATCTAGCTAGTTTCTGGTGTACCTGACTTACACCATTAATTTGACTCCCTCCCCGCCCCCGTGGGTTTTGTTTGAGACTTTCGTAAGAGTTCCCGTAGGAAATAGGAACCAAGGTACACTGCACTCGCTTTTCAATTCTTCTTTTTCTGATCCATCCTAGGTGAAAAATTGTGACAAAAGCAAGTTTGAAAGTTAGTTTTAACTCTCTAGTTTCTTTTTGGTTAAAAATAAAATAATATTAGAAGTAATTTATAACTTGAATACATATATATATTTCTTTCTTTGTGTGTGTGTGTGTATGTGTGTATTTTAGAAGACTGAACGCAGGGCCTCATAGTGGAAGGCAAGCACTGTAGCACTGAGCTACACTCCCAGCCCTATATATGTTGTTTTAAAAACAAAATTAAAAAGTTTTCTACTTTGTGGTGCTTAAAAATACACAGTAATTTCTGTAGTAGAAGGTAAGGTTTTAACACATATATAAATGTAAAGATACCATTTCTGATCCCAACATTTTTATCCTATTTTATCAATCACTTTCAAGTTTTTTTTCCTTTGAATTCCTTTTGCCAGTTTTGGTTTTCACTACCCTCTTCTCTAACCTAAGCTTCTACAGTAGCTTCCCCAATTCTCTCTCTTTTCTCCATTTCCCAGGTTCGGATATGTAAGAGAATATAATACGAAAACTTTGAAACTAGCACCACAACTAATTATATCATTTTACAGTAAAGTCTATCATGCAATTATAATAATGTTAGAAGTTATTACTGAATGCTAGTCTTAATAATAGACAAATCATGAAATAGGTAGCCCCCTTTTCAAAAGACAACCAGAAGGTAAAATAGAATTGTCTCAATATCCTAAAATTATTCAAAATTCATAAATTAGCTCCACTAAATGTATGACTTGGCTCTATTCTATTGTAGTCTGTGATCCCTTCTTCCACCCCGAAGCTGTGGCTGCCTGCCTGGCTTCAGGAACTGAGAATTCAGAGGCAGCTTAACAGAGGAATATCTATCTCTCTGTCTCTCAGGGTAGTGGCTGTCATTCTGGACCAATTGTCAGAAGACCAATTGTCAGAATCACTTGGGAGATGTTTATTTATTCACTCATTTAGTTAGTTAGTTAATTAGTTAGTGGCACCGGAGATTGAAGCCGGGGCCCTGCATATAGTAGGCAATGGCTGTACCGTGGAGCTACATCCCCTCCCCTCCCCTCCCACCCCACCAGGGGAATTTTTTAAATATACAAATTCCCACACCCCACCTGAGAACTACCGAGTCGGATTGTGGGTAGGCTGAGATATTATGTAAGGTGTCCAGGTGATGCTGATGATTAGCCAAGGTTGTGAACCGCAGACAGCCTTAGGAAATTCTGGTAAGTGGTGATGAGAAATTTGAATGCTATCAAGAGGAAGTATGCAGCCCTAAATATAAATTTTTACAGTTGCTACTAGTTTTGAAGGCATGTAAATGAAGTCAGTGAGAAAGGATTCAGAGAGTGCACATGCAAACTTATCCCTACTGGATTTATTTTTTTAAAATAGCCTATTTCCCTAGTGCCAGGGTTAAAAACTATAATTATAATGATCGGAGAGTAATGTTCCGATTTAGCGCGGTTTCAAGAAGACATGTCCGACAAACTTCGTCCTTGGTGACAACCTAGACCGGGCTGTTGTAATACTGTACCACTTCCAAAATCATGAATTTATGCATCCTGCTCTTAGTCTACAACCTCCTGTACATGTGGAATACTCCTTTGACTTCAGGACCTTCTGCCTCATTTCTGCCCATGTTCCTCATTCACCTGCCTGCCCTTCCGCTCTTCTTTAATGGGTCTAGAGACTGCTGTATAACACGCAAGGTCAGTAACACTCATGCCATCAGCACGGGCTCCTTTGTGTCTCCAATGTGTCCACAGCCTGGTGGCATTCTTGCAATTGCTTTTCTCTGTTGATTTGTTTTCTTGGTGCTTACTTTATGCTTTCTTTTCCTCACCCTTCTAATCCTTTCCTGCCTCCTCACCCCTTTCTTCACTGAGAAGCCATCAGAGATACATTCTCGCAATTTCCTGCTAGCAATCCTAGAACCTCCATCTGTGTACACTGTCTCTGTGCCTACTTAAGGGTAATTCTTTCACAGGAGTTCTTGGGTCCTTCTCTTCTCTGACTTTTTCAGAACATTTTGCTACTAAATAATCCTTCCCCCCTGTCTGTTTGTGCAACTACTTCCTAACATTGGATCATTTCCAGTGACATACGTAAGCATTTTAAAAGACTTTTCCTGCCAACCTCATCTATTCAAATACTGCTCTAGCTGACATTCAGTCTCCTCCAACCTCTTAGCCTCTTGAGTTATAGATGGCTTATCTCCACACCACCTTTTATAAATATTCAACCTGCTTCAAATGGGTCTTTGCCTCTCTCGTTAGGTTCACAGTCATCTTCTTATTGCCAGACTCAATGGACACTTGCCACTTCTGGATAGGACTTGACATTTGACTCTTTATTGAAAGAATGTTTTCTTTTGGCTTCCATGATTACTATCATCTACTGGGTTTCTACCTAGCTCCATGACCACTCATTCTTTCTGTATTTTTTTTCTACTTTAAGATTTAGTCTTCTGTATTTGGTTATTAAATGTCAGAGTTTCTTAAGACTTAACCTTGAGTTCATTTCACATTCTCTTACACTGATCTCCACAGGCAAGCACATCTGTTACTAAGAAGAATATGACTTGAACAAAATGCGAATCCAGCTCACATCTCTCTGCTAAGCCCAACACACTGAATGGCTTGTTTCCCATCTCGATAGGGACGTGTTCATCTTGACATATAAAGCATCAAATTCATGTTCTTCTCTCCCAAGTTTGTTCCTTTCAAGGATTTTCCATCTCATTGAATGGCACCACCATGCATCCAGTTATATACCCTACAAATCTCAGATCCATCCATGACTGCTCACTCTTTTTAAATTCTAATATTTAATTAATTTTGAGATCCACCTATTTTTATTCTAAGTACCTCTTGCACCTATTTGCACTCTCCATATCTTCTGCTACCATAGCCCAAATCATCACATCTCTATCTTTAAATAATTCTGAGATTTTCAATTAATTGAAATAATTCAGTAATTTTAAAAACGGATTTCCCTTAAATTTTTGCGCCTTTCATTCTAATCACTTTTGACATCACATCAAAAGTGATACTTTCAAAACACAGTTCTCATTTTGTTCTTTTTAGCTAGAATAATATCCTCATTGTTTTTGAAATAATGGGAAAAAAGTACTGTCTCTTCACTTTTACCAATCCACAAAGCTTTTCAGCCCTTGAAGACCTCCATTGCTTTTAAAGACCAAAATGTTTAACATCCTTAAATTTTTCAGTTATCAGAAGCCGCAGTGCCTGGCCCTTGACTATCTCGCTGGCTCACATTTAGCACTATCTTCTTTGTTTTCTTTTTTCCTAAGTCATGCCACAGGGCTATAGTATTTGGAGCAGAGAGGTGGGCAAGGTCCCTATGGGTTTAAAGCAAAGGATTCAAGAGTCGATTTAACCCTAAGAAAAATGAAAAAGGAATATTAATGGCCCTGTTGAGTGAAAACAATCTGCTTCTGGGGGTCTTTACTAACAAGTAAAGAAAAAACTATTTTTCTGTATCAACAGCTTGGCAGGTAGGAGGGGTTGTATCGATTGGCTTTACCAATCAGAGTCATATTTTAATTAAACTAATGGTAAGCCAATATCATTTGAATGACCTTTTTTCTTTTGCAGTGGTGATCTAAATGAAAATGTTGTGGAAATTATAAGCTGTAACTACTTCAGGTCTTTGATAGTTACACTAATCTCCACAATTTCCCCAGGAGAGCGGTATTGCTCTTAGTTTACTCTCTTGGCAAAGAGAAGACATTCGAAGGGTTTCCACTTGGCCTTTCCTTCCAAGAAAATACATTGATTAGAGAAAAAAAATCGGTGTGTTTCTTATCTTTATTATCCCTCAATACACTTATTTAGAAGACAACAATTGGATTCTGCAAATAACAGAATATGTATGTGTCAACTACGCATTCCCGAATTGGCAAAAGGGCTATTTTGGTATGGACCTGAGTCAGGACTCCACTTGAAATTCATCTGTAAACCTTATTTAGCTGGTGCCAGGGACATCTGTGGTCCCTGGCACAGATTTCAATAACTGCTTTGGATATTAATTTCGATACCTCTACTGTTGGTAAACGTAAAAAAAATTTTTTTAGGTATGAACAACAGAAATGTGGTTGTGGTGTGTTGGGGAATGCGGCAGTGGGAGCTGGCATAAGAGGAACTGCGGACAGGCGCGGTTCAGACACCTGTTCAAGAGAACTTTCTGGAATGATGGGTTGTTCTGGAACCTCCCTGTCTCTTTAGACAGCCGCTCCCACATCTGCTTGAGGAACATATACAATATGGGTAGTGTGACTAGGAAACTGGATTTTATTTAAAAGTAACTAACATAAATTTAAATAGTCATATGTAGCTAATAACTATCCTATTGGAGAGTACAAAGTATCTACAGGAAGCCAGAAAAAGTGAATTAAAAATGAGTAATTAGAAAAATGTAATAATGTTCTCTGTCACTGAGAAAACTCAGAAGGGGTAGAGAGGGCACTAGACTTCTGGAAACCAAATGAGGTAGAAGCTTAAAATATTTTTACTTAGCTATTTAAGAACAAATGACTCTAAAATGTTGAAAGATAACGTGAGCGTATCATATGAATGTGAAGTTGTAAGGTACTTGTCTGGGCTTAGAGAAAAGATTGGAAAGATATGTATCAAAATGCTAACTTTGCATGGTGTGATTATGAATAACTTCTATTTTTCTTTACACTTCCTGCGTTTCTCAGATTTCCCCCTGAACATGTATCAGCTTTTGTTTTTGTGTTCATTTTGAATCTGATTGTTTGTCTGGATCGTATTTTGAAGTATGAATGACTCCTCTTGTCCTTCCTCTGACAATTCCATCTCTTTCCTCCACCTATTTCTCTATTTCCTTCTCTATTCAATTGGTTACAGAGCTGACCATGAGCTGCTTCATGGTTTCTCGAATGATAGGAAGCTGGCAATTAAAAAGCAGACTTTATCTACAAGATTTCTGGTCTTTTATTTGAGGGTGTAAATGTTCACAATTTCTTTTTAAATTGGGAGTTTGTAAGAGACGAGGGGAAGGGGCAGGCTGTGAAACTTTCTCCAGAGAACAGAATGACTCCCAGAGGTTGGGAGTTGGTGCCTTTCAGAGTGCTGTAGTAGGGGCATCCCTCAGTATCCATGGGACTTAGCTCCAAAACTCCTAAAGACACCCAGATCCTCAGATGCTCAGTTCCTTGTAAAACAAACAAACAAACAAACAAAAAGGTGTAGTATTTGTATACAACCTTCACATATTCCCAGTGGACTCTTAGTCACCTCTAGATTATTTATGGCACCTACTATAATGGAAACACTATGTAAATAGTTGTTATACTGTATTGCCTAGGGTATGACAAGAGAAAATTTGTGCACGTTCAATAAAGGTGGATTTTTTTTTCCCAAGTAGTGTTGGTCCAAGGTTGGTTAAAGCCACAGCTGCAGAACGCACAGATACAGAAGGCTAATTGTACAGGAGATCACCGATTAGTTTTCAAATAGTTCTGGGTCTCGTACAATGAAATGGCAGCATCCTGCATCTACGGAGCGTAATTTACAGAGCCTGGGATTCTCTGTCTTACAAGAACTGTCCCATGTCTCAAGTGCAGCGTGGAAGCCACGAGCCCTGCCAACCCTAAAAGTGTTAGACAGTCTCAAGGAACATGTCAATGATAACTACATGGACCCAAGTGTCTAAATGGCAACACTCTGTGTCAGTGCCTTGGACTTTCATGCTGTGTTGGGCGATTGTGGGAGCTTGAAAAGGAAGGAAGTGTAAAACTCCATTATCTGGACAGGAAAATCTTTAAAATTTAAGTTAAATTAATACATTTATTTTTTTGAAAAGGGATAAATTAGCTCCCTCTTGCCCTGTTGGTGGGAAGGTAAAATAGCACAGCTATTGTGGAAAGCACTTTGGCAGCTCCTCAGTTACACACGGATTATCATATAATCCAGCAATTCCACTTCTATGTCTATACTCAAAGGAATTGAAAAGAGAGTCTAACATTGATATTCACAGTAACAGCACAATAGCCAAAATGTGAACACGAATGTACATCAATAGATAATAAGACTTAAAACATGTGGTATATGTGCCCTATGCAATATTATCCTGCATTTTATTTATTTATTTTTTTCCCTGCATTTTAAAAGGAATGATATTTTGATAAATGCTGCAACATGGATGAACACTGATAATATGCTAAGTGAAATAAGCCAGTTGCAAAAGGACAGATAGGACATGACTCACTTACATGAGGTCCCTAGACCAGGCAACTTCATGGAAAAGGAGTAGAGGTTCCCAGGGGCTGGAGGAAGGGAGGAATGTTGAACAGGTAGAGTGTCTATCTGGTGTATCGAAAAGGTTCTGGAGATAGATGAAGTGGCTAGTGTATTCAATGCCACTGAACTATACACTTAAAAACGGTTGAAATGTTAATTTTTATGTTATATGTCATTTACCACCATGAAGGAAAATCCAAAAGAAGACTCAGATTTCTTTTTCTGTTCTGAAGTTTTATGAAGTGGATTCAGAACAGCCTTTAGTCTAGAGTTAACTTAAACTCATGATGAAGGCAACACCCTTTGGGTTTCTACCCAGTGCTCTGTGTGTCACGAGGTCCCTCCACTCTAGCTAGTGAGAACATAAATCACCTCAGCCTTGTTGAATGGTGAGAACTTTTTGTCTATGTATTTCTGGCGATTGTGTCTCTGGCCTTAGATAATCTGTATGAGTATGCAGGTAGTACTCGGCAAAGTACCCCTGTGCAGGTCCTTGAGCAGCACCCTCCTCTGTGATACTGTGTGAATTCCAGCCACCTCGGCTCCTCCACACTCCACCCTCCATCTCCTCCACTCAGACAGACTCCAGCTCTCTGGGCTGTTGCCTGGCAACTGTCTCCATCATCTTGCTGTTGCTATGGTGAACTCTCCTGTTTCCCTTCTCCGGCCTGTGCTGTCTCTTATGGGATGTGGCTCAAGGTGATCTGCAGGCTGATTTCTGTAGCTCTCTCTGCGGTGTACCCTTCTCAGAAAACTCCCGCTATCTCAACACATTTGTTTCCCTGCTCTCAGGGATCGTAATTCTGTTCTGGCTGTTATTTAAATCTGAATACATAGGTTTCATGTATTTGATACCTTTTACTTGTTTATGACAGCAGGGCAAGCCTGGTATTAGTTACGTCATCAGGCTGGATGTGGAAATGCGAATTACCACATTTTTAGTTTTTAAAATTAAATTTGCTTCTTAAAACATGGACAATCTTATTTTATTAAGTCTTGGTTTCGCAGAGCAGCTTCTCTTCTTTGAACATTGTAAATAATTTTAATTTAAGGCATTTTCGGATTTTTCTATTAACCATATATCGCTGGATGTGGTGTTCTAGTCCACTGCATCCTATCTCTCTTTTCTCCAATTCTCTGCCTCCTCTTATGGATTATGGAGTTTACTAGAAACTCATCTTCTGTGGCAGTCATTTCCACAGGTGTCAAGGCTGCTGGTGTGCCAGGGTCTTCCACTGGGATGGGAGCAAGTTTGACTCTGCTAGGGCCCCGAGCATTTCCATTTATATAAGAATTCATCAGATGGGGTTTTCCACATAGACAGGTTTATGCAAAGTCGTACAACACCCTCAGTGTGGTTCCGAGGTGCGCTTCCTATTTCTTTTTCTTGCGCTAGCTGGCTGCTTTGCAGTCTCAGGGGCTTATTGAGTAGGATAATTCTGGTTTCCATTTTATGGATTGGCCCGCAGATTTGTTAAAGGGTCTGTTTCTAGGTGCCAGTGTCTCCTGGGCCTTCAGCCTCAAGTCGAGATATGTCAAAGCTGTGGGCCCCGAGAGGTTTGCCCCATTCTGACTCCTTCATAGGTCACTGGGTTTAGCTGTTGCTCATTACACTGACTTTGAATATTCTATTCATTTCTTCTGCCTGGGGATTTCCTTTTTCTTAATTTCAATCTCAGCCGTGTATTTAAAAAATTAATTGGGGTTTATTACATTCAATTTTTATATTGTCTTGTGTGGGGTGGGGAAGATTCAGAAGCCCAGTCCGCCATACTACCTTGACATGTGTGTCCTTGAAGGGTGACTTCTGCCTCTGGGTCAAACATTTTCATGAGCCATTTTCTTTAGCTTTTAATGGAGTTATTATTTATCACTTGCTTTCTTCCCAAATTAATTTTCCTTTCTAGAATGTGAATTACTGCCCTCTTATTTGATTGTAGGCCCAATAAGCCGGTAGCACAGAGCACATGGTTTTAATTCACCCACTCCAGGGCTCCTAAAAGCCCACCAGCCTAACACAGTGTTGAACAAGCACCCGTCAATAGGAACACAGGAAGGTTTCCAAAATTTTATTACGAACTTTTATTGAATTCAATTTCTTTAAAACAAAATTTGAGACAAAATTTCACCAGTCTTTCTTCAACTCAAGGTAACAGTCATTGGATTTTAGAAACAATCCCTTAACTATTAGGTATTTTTCTCCATTAATCTTAAAAGAAAATATAGTGTTGGAAAGAACTTAGTAAGAAGTAATACCTTCTCAAAGCCAGAGTGGAAAGCAACAAAATACATTCAATCCTTTTCCATTTTATTTATTATAATTAAGGAAGTCGGACATACCAAGGTGTGTAGAGAATGATGGGGCAGGCATCCAGCCACAGGCATAAGAAACAAAACCTTGCAAACAGGGCTGGGGGTCAGGGAGGAATGAGCGGGGATGCTCTCTGGAGGCAGCGATGTGACCACCAGGGACAGGGCGGGGTCAGGAGCCACCGCAGAGTGGGATATCGGGGCACGGGGACCCTTCCGGGAGGAGCAGACATGAGGCGCTGGGCACCCTGAAACCTGTTTGCGCTTGCACCTCCAGGAGAGAGTGTCCGGTGCAGGGAATGTGTAACGTGGGGACTGAAAGGGACTCTGATTGGCCTCCTAACTGGATACTTCAGGAGCCCTTGGAAGCTCTCCACACTTCCTTGCTTTAAGAAAATCCCTAGACACGTCTATCTGGAAATTTATGCCATTGGATTGCCCCAAATTTCCCTGAAAAAGACAGGACTTCTTTTGGTCTTCTGCAAAGGAATGAATCATTTGGAAAACTTGGGACTCTGGAAAGTCTTTAGAAAATTTTTGTGAAGGGGAGGCACAAAAAGAATGGGTGAGGGGATGGGAGTATGACAATAATTTGAGGAACTTGAGGGGTGCTGCAGGGAAATAACTGATTTGAGAGCCTGATTTCTCTATCAGGCTCTTGGGAATGTCAAAGTGGAAGGATCCAGGATTCCTAGGTGGGAAGTCATAACGGGTCAGTGTCAGGAGCCAAGTCCCCCAAACACCGAGTGGGGAGCCTCATGGCCTGTTACCTGACTGAGGACAGGAGACCATGTTCTATCCCACGGGCAACTTCTCTTTCAGAGACAATGTCCAGAAGAGCATCTTAAAAAAAAAAAAAACAACAAACCTCTCACAACCCATATTGAGAAGAAGCTAAAAGTTCCAAAAGATTTATCATTTCCATGATCTTAAAATTTAGAAACGGGTTTACTAAGGTAAAGAAAGAAGAAGACCAGCACTGACAGAGGTATTTCTTCAGAGGCAGACAGGAGTCAAGCCAGGTGTCTAAACTTCTGGCATTTCTATAACTAAAGATAACACCGGCAAACATGTTGGACTTAAAGGAAAGTGGGGGAGGGGGTTCTTTCTTGGAAGAGTGTGCACCCAGCTCGCTTCAGGTGCCTTCACATGGTACTCTTGCTGTTGGGACTGAATGATTTCAGTACCACGTCCTGTGAAGCAGCAGTCAGTGATTCATTTCTAGCTCTTGATTAAATCATAGAATCAGGTTGCTAATGCTAGCAGAAAGCTTTGAGATTCTGCACTTTAATAGTTAAAGTTTAACCCACTGCATTTGAAGGTGAGGAGACTAAGGTCTTAAGAGACAGGCGGACTTAAGGATATGTACAAATATTAGCTGACTTAATCATAATAGTTGCCAACAGAGCAAATCTTACAAAGAGAACTGATCTTGTAATCAAGGAATCCTGGATGGGCCAACTCCCCACAAGGAATGTAATCATTATGTACCACAAACACGTACTAATAAAAAAATAAAGAAATGTACGCTAAATTTCCAGCTCCTCCATCTCTATCTCTTTATTGGCTTTGGATAAGTTATAAGGTCTGTTTGAACCGTATTCTCCTCATCATTAGACAAACACCATAAACTCCTTCTCTCCCCTGCCCACAGGGATGTGGGAAGTATGAAATGCGACACTGAGTAGAAATGTAGGAAGCGTCACAGGTTCCTACCTTTCATTGTAAAAGTGAAATTGTTCACGTAAAGTGTTCATTGACGTGTTACAGATAAAGCATGGAAGCTTCAGAAAGATCCACTTAGTGAAGGAAAATGAACCATCACAGAGGTGTATTCATTTTATAGCTGCGGCTTTTAGAATATTTCAATAAGGTCAGAAGGCTAGAAAAAAGTGAGAGTAAGGAATCTCACCTAAAATGTAGGCAGAACCGATAAGATGCCCATACAGCCAAATGAGTCCACAAACAGGGACCACCAGAGTCTTGCACACATATTTTACAATTTCAAATTTGGATTCTAGGAAAAGAGTCTGTGAAGACTTCAAAAACTGGATGCTACTAATTTCCACGTGGGAATATAAAAATCTAAATGAAGGTTATCAAAAAAATTATTTCCCCTTGTATAACAACAAAATCAATTGTGGTGACCGTAATGATGTGCACCCCATAACATGCACCATAATAATTCTCCTCCAGCACGGTCAGTACTTAAATTTCACAAAATGTGATAATGCCCTTAGTTATTGTACAAATATTTACAATACGTTTCTACCACTAGGTGGAGACATAATTATAACTGATCAAAGTCCACTTTGCAGAAGGGAAAAAAAAAAAAAAGAAAAAGAAAAAAGAAAAAGAAAAGAAAAGCCAGAACACAGAAACAAAAACAAAAAAACCCTTGTGCTACAATAATTGCATATGGAAATCTATTTATTAGCAGTACAATATAACTTTATTTGATATTTTAATATACTTGTTTAAATTTTTTGCTATTTTACAAAGATGAAACATTCTCATTTATGAAAGTTTCAAATGATTTCTGGATGCTCTGTGAATCTCTGAAATTATAGACATTCAGTTATAAAAACAAAATAAAGAAAAATAGGTCATGTAAAAATTCAAAAATCGTGTCCAGAATGTAATTTCCTCTCTATTAGGAAATAGCAAAGGACTAATAAACACAATACACTATTGTCTATCTTAGAATGTAGAAATTTAAAAAATAGTTGAAGTATATGCATATGCTTTATTAATTCTGCCTGATATTCTAGGTCCCTATTCACTCAACAGATTCAAAGCTATTTTCAAACTAGGGACAATTTCCTTTATTATTTCTACATTTATGTCCACAATAAAAATTAACATATATTATTATATACTTATGTATGTATATATACCCATGTAATTTTGTATGTATATACATATATTCAAGGATAAAGATCATTAAAGTGAGATTTCTGGGTTAAGCTTTATGTGTAAATGTTACCAAATACTGCCAAGAATAGTTTCCAATTACTTTCGCACATTTAAAATGTATGTTTCTGTCACTGATGTGTACTTGTTTCACCAAAATCTGTTCAACACTGAATGCTTAAAATTTGGCCAATATGATTAATGAAAATTTATAATTTTTAACCTGCCTACACCTGTACACCAGTAAGACTGAAATTATTTCCATACGTTTATAAACTGTATGCTACCTGTGTGGCTTACCCATTTTTTCAATTGCCATTTTTTTCCATTTGTAGATCTGATTTTGTGTTAGGTTATAACAGCCATTATATTAGGTGCACATGTTTTCTCTCTGGTTTACTTTCACAGTGATTTTTGCCACCTAATTTTTAATGCAGTAAAATCTTTTCCTTTATGTTTCTGGGTTTCTGTTATTGTTCAAGCTTATCCAATCGTCACTCTCAATTTTGTCGTTTACACACACAACAATGGAGAATAAAATGTATGTGCATTTAAGTTTAGATATTTAGTCCCCCGGACTTTTCCTTACACATATATCTGCACCCTTTATGATTAATTTAATTGTATGAAAGACCTTGAGGAACCCTCATTTAATATATAAAGATAAAACAGTAGCTGTGCAGAAATGAACAGCAGAGCTCTCCGCTGCACTTCTGCAGATGAGGTGAGCGATTTGACTCTTTTTTGTGCGGGGGACCGAACTCAGGGCCTTGTGCTTGCTCGGCAAGTGTTTTACCACTTGAACTAAATCCCCAACCCTTGACTTCTTCTTTCTGAGGTGGTCAGAAGTTTTAAAGCAAGATGATGGCTATTTTCCTGAAATCTAAGAGCTAAACATAGTGCCCTTTGTTTTAATAATTGTTCCACAATAAATAGTTCCATTGTCTTGATTTGATTTGTTCTACAAGAAATAATGCTGTTTACTGGTAGCAGCACGGCATACTGTGCCCCTCGGATGACCTGACCGAGGCAGGAAGGGCTGCTCTCGGGGTGGGACTTTCAGCAGGGAAAGCCCCGCGCCGCTCGCTGGGCTGAGTGTGTCCTGCAGCCCTCCTGCGACACCCCTCAGAACCACTGCGACCTGAAGTTCACCTGGCTTCAATGTGGGGTCTCCTGAGAGTGCGGGCTTCAGACTGACCTAGTCAGTGTAGTCCTGGATACAGCATTTACATTCATATGTCTACTTGATCAAAGATATGAATATTGGCATCTTATTTTTAAGGCAAAGCTTTGAATTTTGCTTCTTTTCCATTATTCAAAGGATAAAATCCATAGCTTTCCTGGGTTTCTTGTAAAACAGAAAATTAGAGTTTTTGCCTCTTTTAAGTGAATAATTGCTGTGGGTTGTTAGGGGGTTGGATCCCCAAGATAATTTTTTTTTTTTTTAAATAAAGAGGAAGTCCGTAAACCTTTGCATTTAAAGAAGAACGACTTAGTTCTAAAATTCCAGCCTCTGGTTTGCCGGTAAAGCTGGCTGGAATCCTGAGCTGGTAAAGCAGGCAGAGGTTTCTCGGTGGGCGGGCTTGCTCTCGCGGCCCGGGGGACCCGCAGGGCAGCCCGCAGCTCCGGGCCCAGCCGGCCGCCCCGACCGGCTTCAGCGACGGGCGCTGCCGCCCCCTAGTGGGCACTGGGAGCGACGTGCAGGGTCCGGAAGCTCCCGGAGCGGTGACCGGAAACGGGGCGGGGACGGGGCCGGGCCGGCCGGAAGGGATGGTCCTGACCTCTCTCTGCTCTGCCCAGCTTTTGAGGAATGTCTCTCACCGCCGGCCTTCAGTTTTTCCTTTCAAAGATGGAGAATAGGGAGCTCGAGAGAAATCCAGGCGTCTAAGCCAGGGGCAGGGGCCTCCAGATGCAGGAGTTTGGCTCAGGGTCTCCATATTTCCTGGAAAGTGAGGTAGGTGCAGCGAAGAAACCCTCATATATTCTGAATGCGACTCAATTTCGATAGAGGAAACTTAAGAGTTTGTATATCCAGTTAGTACTTACATCTAATTAGGCAGTGATGCCGCTAACCTACAACCGAACTTACATAGTACTAGTATAAAATGATCCATAAAGGCAAATATAGCTCTGGGTAGAATTTCAAAGACACCAACAAAATTAATAAATCAACATAAGATTCCTAATGTTTAAGTGTTCTAGGTCTCAGACTAAAAGAAAAAAAATGAAACAACAAACTTTCCAGATGAAGAGGTATTACTTGCAGACGTTGTGTTTGTAAAGGCAATTGTTATTCATTTAGGATAAAGAAATTCTTTTTATTTTATTAGTACATGTTTGCAGTACATGGTGTTTATGTTCATATTAGGAAGTGGGTACATGTACTTAACATATCTTGATTTTTTTAATTCCCCCTTCTCACCACCTCCCTCCATCTCTAGATCCCCTTTCCCCATTTTCAATATTATGTTTTCTTTAAGTTTATGTTTGCTACATATAGTGATTACACTCACTGTGTGTAGTTCATACATAGATATGATGCATCTTAAATCTTTTTATGCTCCCCCACCCAGCTTCTTGGTCCCCTCCCCTTTTGCAAAAGATCTGTTTCCTTTATCAGTCTTTCATTTTGCTCTTTATTTGTATTTTAGATTACTCAAATGAAAGAAATCATACCGTATTTAAACTTGTGTGTCTGATATATTTCACTTAACCTTACGTTTTCATGGGGTACCCATTTTCGTACAAGTGTCTCATATTTAACTTCTTTATAGCTAAGTAGCATTCCGTTAAATATAGATACCACATTTTCTTTATTGTCTGTTGATATGCATACAGCCTGCTTCCAGGATTTAGCTATTATGAATTGTGCTGCTATAAGCATTGATATGTATGTATCACTGTAATATGGATGCCTTTAGCTCTTTGAGGAAGTTACCTAGAAAGGAAATGGCTGGGTCAAATGGAATTTCTATTTTAGTTTTTTGAGAAATCCGCATACTGATTTCCGTAATGGTTATATTTACACTCTCGCCAGCAATGTAGAAGCCTTCCTTTTTCACCGCAGCCAGGCCAGCATTTGTTATTTGATTTCTTGATGATGGCCATTCTTTGTGGTGCAAGATGGAATTTCAGGGTTGTTTTAATTTTCATTTCTCTAATGGACACAGATGTTGAACGCTTTCCATGTTTATTGGGCCTTTGTATGTCTGAGAAGTGTCGGTTCATTTCACTTGCCCATTTTTTGTTGGGATCTTTTAGGAGGGCCTAATTTTCTTTAATTCTTTATATAGTCTAGATATTAATCCTCTGAGGAATAACTGGAAAAAGTTTTCCCATTCTGCAGGTTGTCCCTTCACTCTTCTGTTTCCTTTGCTATGCAGGAGCTTAATTTGATGTAGTCTGATTTGTTGATTCTTGCTGTTATTTCTTGGGCAACTGGAGTTCTGTTCAGAAACTCCTTGCCTACATTTATGAATTCAAGCGTTTTATGTATTTTATCTTCTAGTGGGTAATGTATTTCTGTTTTCATATTTAGCCCTTTGATCCATTTTCATTTTAGTTTAGTACCTGGTGATAGATATGGGTCCAGGTTCAATCTTCTGCATATGGACAGCCAATTTTCCCAGCACCATTTGCTAAGTAGGCTATCCTTTGCTCCAGTGTACGCTTTTGGCCCCTTTTGTCAAAGACCAAATAGCCGAATGTGTCTGGGGTTCTTTCTGCATCCTCTATTCTGTTCCATAGATCCACATGTCTGCTTTTGTGCCAATATCATGCCATTTTTTTTTTATCACTTTAGTTTTGTATAATTTGAAGTCAGGGATTGTGATGCCTCCTGCTTTGCTTTTGTTATGCAGGAATGCTTTGCTATTCTGTGTCTCTTCTGGTTCCATATGGGTTTTAGGATTGTTTTCTCTAGTTCTGTGAGGAATGCTGTAGGCATTTTGATTTCTGTTGGATTAAATCTGCATCATTTTTGAAACCATGGCCATTTAAACAGTATTGGTTCTGCCTATCCAGGAATAGGGAATATCTTTCCATTTTTAGATGTCCTCTTCAGTCATCTTTTTCAGAGTCCTGTAGTATTCTTTGTAGAGGTCTTTCACTTCCTTGGTTAGGTTAATTCCTTGGTATTTAATTTTTTTGATGCTATTATGAATGAGATTGTTTTCCTTATTTTTTTCTTGATGAGTTCATTATTGGTGGACAGGTAGGTACACTATTGATTTTTGTGTGCTGATTTTGTATCCTGGTACATTGCTGAATTTGGTTATTAATTCTAGGAGTCTTTTGGTGGCATTTTTCAGGTCTTCTATGTATAAGATTACATCATCTATAAATAATGATAATTTGACTTTTTCCTTTCCTATATATATCCCTTTTATTTATTTATTTTTCTTTTCTGATTGTTCTGGCTAGTGTTTTGAGTACTGTGTTGAACAGGAGTGGTGATAATGGGTGTCCTGTCTTATTCCTGATTTTAGAAGGAAGTCTTTCAGTTTTTCCCCATATAATATGCTGTTAGCTGTTGGTTTGTCAGAAATGGTTTTTATCAGATTCAAGTAAAGCCCTTGAATTTACCAATACCAATTTTCTTCAAGGTTTTTATCATGAATGGGTGTTAGATTTTGTCAAAAGCTTTTTTTACATCTATTGATATGATCAAGTGGTTTTTGTCCTTGCTTCTGTTTATGTAGTGTATTACATTTATTGATTTGCGTATGTTGAACCACCCTTGTAAGCCTGGGATGAAACATACTGGTCATGATGTGTGATCCTTTTGATGATGTGTTGCATTCTATTTGCCAATATCTTACTGAGGATTTTTGTATCTATGTTTATTAAGGAGATTGGCCTGTAGTTTTATTTTTTAGTTGGGTCTTTATGTGGCTTGGGGATCAAAGTGATGCTGGTGTACAGAAATTAGTTTGGAAGCACCCCTTCCCTTTCAATTTCATTGAAGAATTTCAGGAGTACTGGTGTTACAATGTCCTTAAAGGTCTCGAAGGGGGCTGGGGATTTAGCTCAGTGATTAGAGTGCTTGCCTTCCAAGCACAGACCCTGAGTTCGACCTCCAGCACCAAAAAAAAAAGGTCTTGAGGAATTCAGCAGTGAATCCATGACGTCAGCATTTCTTAGTCAGTAGGCTTTCTTTTCATTACTGCCTCAATTTCATTGCTTGTTATTGGAGCATTCAGAATTTTTATGTCTTCCTGATTTTGGTAATTCATATGAGTCTAGGAATCTGTCCATTTCTTCAACATTTTATAATTTGTTGGCATACAACTTTTCATAATAGTTACTATCTTCTGAATTTCAGTGGTGTCCATTGTGATTTCACCTTTTTCATTTCTAAGTGCATCGATGTGAATCTTTTTTCTCTTTTGGTAAGTGTGCCTAAGGGTTTATTTATTTTGTTTATTCTTTCAAAGAACAACCTCTTCGATTCACTGATTCTTTGATTTCTTTTTTTGGTATCAATTTCATTAATTTCTGCTGTGATTTTAATAATAATCTCCCTCCTTAAATTTGGTGTGGGGTTGGATTGTTTTTGTTTTTTGAGTGTCTTGAGGTTCATTATTTGGTTATTTATTTGAGCTTGCTCTGTTTTAGTATGTGAGCATTGATTGCAATAAGTATCCCTCTTAGGACTGCTTTCACTGTGTCCCAGAGGTTCTGGTGTATTGTACTGACATTGCCGTTTGATTCCAGAAATGGTTTAATGTCTTCCATGGCCCATTGGGTGTTCAACAGTATGTTATTAAGTTTCCAGGTGTTTACCAATTTTCTGTGTTTCTTCTGTGGTTGATTTCTAGTTTCAATGTACAATGGTCTAATAGTAAACATGGGGTGAATTCATATGAAATTTTCACATATTCTCAATTTTTGAAATGGAAAACTCCATCTTTCTTTTTTTTTTTTTTTTTGTGGTGCCGGGGATCGAACTCAGGGCCTTGTGCTTGCAAGGCAAGCACTCTAATCACTGAGCTAAATCCCCAGCCCCTTCTTATGTTGTTTTTAATGAAATTTTTGTTTTGCTTTTTAATATTGATTTTTTTTAAACAGGCTTTTTAAAAGAGTGATTTTATGCAGACAACAACATTGAACAGAGTATACAGAGCGTTCCTATATATTTGCTGCTTCCACTCTTCTGTAGTTTCCCCTATTATTAACATCCTGCACTAGGATGGTGCATTTGTTGCAATCAGTGAACCTACATTGACCCACTGTCACCCATAATCACCACCCATTATCATCTATACTTCACATTAGGGATTATTGGTGGTGGTGTACATCCTATAGGTTTGGAAAAATACATAAGGATGTGTATCCACCATTGTAACACCATAAAAAGTAGTTCACTGCTCTAAAAGTCCTCTGTGTTCTGGCTATTCATTCCTCTCTACTCCCCAGTTCCTGATAACCACTATCTTTTTACTATCCCTATACTTCTGCTTCTCCTAGAGTGTCATACAGTTGGAATCATACAGGATGTAGCCTTTTCAGATGGGCTCATTCACCACTAATAACCATTTAATCTTCCTCAGTGCCTTTTTGTGGCTTCACTTTCTTTCTTCCTCCCTCCCTCTCTCCCTCTGTCTTCCTTCCTTCCTTCCTTCCTCTCTCCCCTCCTCTCCTTCCCTTTCCTCCTCTTCTCTTCTCTTCCATCTCCCCTTTCTCTCTATTCTTCATCCCATCCCCTCCTTTATTAGCCACTTTGCCGTCATCAGGACAAAGTCCCAATACCCTCAACTTTTAAGGAGGACAGGTTCCTTTTGCCTCACAGACTCAGAAGGTTCTTGCCATGGTGAGCTGGCTGCAAGGCAGAAATGGCATAGTAAAAGGGCATGGTGGAGGAAGGCCGCTCAACTCATGGCAACCAGGAAGCACAAGAGAAGAGGGGAGCTGGAGACAAGAATATACTCTTCCTGGTCATACCCTCAGTATCCTGCTTCTTTTAACTAGGCCTCACCACCTAATAGTACTTTGAACTATGAACTCATCAGTGAATACAGTGCCCCCGTGATCCAATAACCTTTCAAAAGCCCCATCTGTGAACACATGAGACTTTCGAGGGATGTTTTAGATCCAAATCATAAACACCTCCTTTCTCCTTCTACCCTCCCTCCCTTTCTTCCTTCCTTCCCTTCTCCTGTCTCTCTCTTTTTTTGTTTTTTGAGACGGGGATTTGCTATGCAGTTCAAGCTGGTCTTGAACTCACTGTGTAGCCCAGGTTGCCCTCAACCTTGCAGTGATCCTCCTGCTTCAGCCTCTTGAGTGCTGGGATTACAGGTGTGCACTACCACGCCCAGCCTCCCTCTATTACTTTTGAATTAATGCATAAGGAACATATAACGTTTATAAAATTAGTTTGGAAATTAATATGGTTATACAAATAGTTGGAAATTAAATTTTTGCTTACTAGTTGTTAGAGAGGAAAGTCTATCTTTCAGAGATTTGGTTCTATTTCCTGTCTCCTGATGCTCATTTCTTTTTAGCATTGAATAATACCATATTTTCGGAAAGTTCCAAAGTTTATTTATCCATTCATCTACTAAAAGACATCATGCATGGTTGCTTCCAAGTTTTGACATGAATAAAGCTGCTATAAACATCCTTGTTCAGGGTTTTGTGTGACTATGTTTTCAACTCCCTGTGTAAATACCAAAGTCCACAATTGCTAGACTGTATAGTAGGAGAATGTAAAGGTTTGTAAGAAGTTATCGGGTTGTCTTCCAAAGTGGCTGTACACGTTTGCATTCCCACCACACTGAATGAGAGTTCCTGTTGCTCCACTTCCTCATCAGTATTTGATGTTGTCCATGTTCTGGATTTTGCTCATTCTAATAGGCATCTGGTGATGTCTCCTTGTTGTTTTAAATTAGATTTCCCTAATCCCATGTGATGAGAAGCATCTTTTCATATGATTGTTTGCCATCTGTATGTCTTCTTTGGTTAAGTATCTGTTAAGGTCTTTGGCCCATTTTTGATAAATTGTATTTTAATTTTCATTTAGTTAAAAATATTTTAAAATTTCTCTTGAGATATCTTCTTTGGTCTCTGTATTATTTAGAAGTGTGTTATTTAATCTCCTTGAATTTTGAGGTTTCCAGCTGTCTTTTATTGTTATCAGTTTAATTCCTCTGTGGTCTGAGAGGGATATTCTATCATTTCTACTCTTTTCAAATTTATTGTGGACCAAAATGTGGTATGTCTTGGTGAATGTTGCATGTGAATGTAAGAAAAATGTACTTTGCTGTAGGTGGATGATGCTGTTTATACTTGTACGCCACTGTATCCAGTTGACTGCTGGTGTTGTCGAATTCAACTAGGTCCTTAATGATTTTCTGCCTGTTGCCTCTGCCCATTTCTGATAGAGGGAACCCTATTAGTGAATTCATTTATTTCTGCTCACAGTTTCGTGAGCTTTTACGTATTTTGACCCCTTTTGTTGGGTGCATATATGTTAAGGACTGTTAGGCCTTCTTAGAGGACTGACCCCTTTATCATTAGATAATGTCCTTTTTTTCCTTGACCATTTTCCTTGGTCTGAAATTTGTTTTGTCTGAAATTAGTAGTGAGTGTCCTATAACAACAAAATAATCTTAACAATACCTCACCTTTAGAGGAGCAAAGACGATGATTACATCTATTTCTCAGAAACTTTAGGCAAAGAGAGAGAGGAGAGAAAAAAACTAAGAAGCACTTTTGAAGTCACAGGCTACAGAGTTAGAGACTGGCAGGACCTTACATTTCGATTAGGGGAAATGTACACGATTTGGCCCTATTGGAATATAAGACTTTGAGTGAACTACGCATAAGTGAAGACACAGAGAGGTTGAGGTTAAGGAGAAACTCTCCAATTTGGCTGAAGAAATAGAGAGTACACTACAGTACTTGATTGGAAGGCAAGAGCCAGATTTTAGTGATTCTTCAACCAACGAGGGACAGGTCTGAAAGTTACTCTCTAGATTGTTCTAGAGATTTACCTAGACAAATCTTAACTTTACAGAAAAATTCTAAAAATCAGAGTAACATTGTTTAAATTCAGTCTCTAAATTAGTCCATCCTCAGTTTGCACATTAAATAATGAATTGTGCCTGAAATTTAAAAAGAATGTGCCCTCTAGGCATATGAGTAAGCTAGCCTGGCACCTATCAAATTTCCTGCCCCATGATCCTCTTCCCTGGGAACTGACTTGGCTGGTCCACAAGGTCAGTTGGTGTCTTAGTTAGCTTTTCTAGAGTCAATGGTTTGTAAGAGAGCAGATTTAATACAGAACAGTTATAAGTTACAGTATCCACACACAAGCCAAATGCAGGAGGTGCTGAATGTCTGTCTAGGCACTGGAGACCTGAAAGATCCAATCAAGGGCTGGGAGCCCACAGCGCTGTCCCATGTGTGTCTGTGTCTGCAGATGATGGCTGAAGAAATCTTTACTGGAACCAGGATACGATGCTTGCAGCAGAGATGACAACCAGAGCTCCGCCAAAGCAACCAACTAGCTTCTGCTCCCATTCTGCTTTATGTTGCGTCAGCAACAATCCTCAGGTGTATCTTCCACGCCCAGCATCACACCAACTCAGTCCAGCTGGGCCTTCTGGCTCAAGTCGATCGCATTAAGTCCACCACAATTGGATTCTGAGATGAAATGTTATTGTATTATGACTCCTTGTCTCTGGTTATAGAAACTGACCTAAGGGTTTCTTGGTCCTTGACTGTCCACTGCCAGGGTCCTTTCCCTGGAACTTGGGTCAAGAACTCCACTCTCATTCTGGATGTGTCTCCTGAATGGAAGTGCAAAACCTGGGACATAGCCTGTTGTCATGTCTCTTGCTTTATCTAGACAGTGTAGTAGAACAGTCTGTGCAGAGAAGCACACACACACACACAAATGTGCGTGCGCGATTATCAGACACTGAGAGGAAGGAGAAGCAAGTAGGAGGGAAGACCCCAATTGCCTTTCCAAAGCTTTTTTTCTTTTTTTTTTTTTTTTGGCATGGGTTGCTGGGGATTGAACTCAGGGCCTTGTGCTTGCTAGGCAAGTGCTCTACCACTTGAGCTAAATCCCCACCCCCTGCCTTTCCAATGCGAAGGTGGCTGTATTTATGTCAGGGAGGCCAGTGAGTGCCCTGTAACCTTATGAACCACACTGCATGTAGATCACTTAGATGGATGACTTCTCCATTTCCGGAGCAGTGACTCTGATAAACAGCAAACTTATGGAATCTCCCACTGTTTTGCAGGATCCTTTGTCTCGGTCCAGTAAATTTCATTAGGATATAAGCATTATGAATAAAGAGAAATGATTAGCAGTAGATTCTCTTTAGACTTTTATTAAACATAAAAGATGATGGATATATGAACTCAGAAGACATCCAAAGAAAATATATTTTCAAGATGGAAGATTAGAGATAAAACTCCACAGAAGTTGCAAGTAGTTTTGGACACTCTTATTGTGTTAGGTTCTTTGAAATACAATTTATAATGGCTAACTACGTCTAGTCATATTTTTAATAAGAACTTTCCCTTGCTTTTAAAAATAAAATATGTCTAAAAGTTGGGAGTAAAGAAAACACTTTTCCTTAATAGTTCTGTGAGTGCCTCTTTAAGTCCTCAGCAGTAGTTTGATTAATTATTCCTTGAAATTGTAGCCTCCAGTAGCAGAAGAGGATAAGTCTGAGAGAAAAATAAATGTAAAACATAGCAACCCAAAAATAAAATAAGAAATATTGGTCAGAGAACCAACGATCTATTCAGAATCTAATATATCAATAAAATAACAATGAAAAGTCATCTCATAACTCATGAAACTAGTTTACAAGCCAATGTATTAATTCTTATCACCATAAGCATTTAGGCCAAACCCTTTAATAATTTCAGCATTAAAACTATCATGTGTAGTCAACAATGAAACAAGATAAACATCATATATATGGATACATATTTGTTTGGTTTTATCATTTGCTTAATTTTCTACATTAAACAGCCATAAGAGGTCAGTGTACTGAAAGGGTAGAAGTGTAATGCTGAGTAGGATAAATCTGGTTCCTTCCTTTCATGGAGTTTAAATTCAAGTGTTAAGGCATAAAATGAAGAAAAACATAAACAGGAGGAATGACATGAAAGTTATACAGAACATAATGTATGTGTGATGCGAAAATATGTTTTAGTGCAGCACATATTGAGAGAGAGAGAGAAAGAGAGAAGATGAGGGAAAGGAAGTAGGCCATAGAAGTCTTCAAATTAGAAACCTATGGACTGAAACTTGCATCTTGTGTGAAGGCACCCAAGAGAGAAGGAACCAAGAGAAGACTAAAGCTTACTGAGCAAGAATGAGGCAGCATAGGATAAACCTTGAGTGAGAGTAGGGCCGGGACATGCGGTATTTGACAGGACAAAGGCAAACCTCCAAGATGTGCCCATTCACTAAGACGATCCACCCAACTTTTGGCCTTAAAGTTCCAGGCTCTTCACCTCCACTGACCTCAAACATCCTATGCCCACTGCCTCTCCAACGTCCAGCTGATCTGTTGAAGCACCCCAGCCCTAGAAAACTCTTTTTGACCTGAAAAAGACTACTAATCAGTCAGTTGACTCAAGAAATGTACTCGCCATCTGTGGGCCCCTTTTACCACACTCTCCTTGCTCCTTGTTGATTGCGTGCTGCATCATAGTCTCTCCAAGTGTGTCTACATCACTTGTCTTGGTTTCTTTCTGCTTCCATATGCCCCAACTTTGCGTAAATTCAACCATCTGCTCTCTCTCTCTCTGTGGACTCTGGTAGTTGAATTTTGCTGAAAACAGTTCCACACAAGATGGGTGATGGCTTTCAATAATAGATGAAGGCTTAGAAACCTTAAACTGGCATTCAGTATTTCCTATGGGTCCTGAAATTTTTGTTAGATTACGGTGTCTTGGCTTCAGTCTTCTAAATCACAAATTTTCTTCCACCATGCTCCACATACATACAGGTGGTGAAGTTCCTGTTAATTCACTAAGAAAATTGCAGCCAACAGGAAAGGACTTTGTTATTTTCCTATTAAAAAACACACAGACATGCCTTCATCTTCACCTGTCTTTTTCTCCCCCTAGTATACACAGTTCTCATCACAGTTTATTCTTTGTATACCTTTTAATCAAGAAACAAAAAGAAAACATTACTTTGGAAACAAAGCAATGGATTACAAATAAAGATAAAAATCACCCATGATCTCCCAGGGTAGAATTAGAACAAAACTCGTAGATAATTAAGAAGGCAGAAAGGCGACCTCAATGCATTTCTTTAACTTCTTTTAAATGAAAACCATTGAAAAGAATGCATGTGTAAAAAACTCCATTAAATCTACACATGCCAGGCTGGAATTTTTGTTGTGTTTCCACGTGAAGAAAGTACTTTTGCAGGGATTGCACCACTAGCCTAAGCTTAGCTCTTACTGGATATATATAACTCCTGATACTTAAGTAGATTCATACTTTCTGAGGATTTACTGAGCCAGTAACATGTCAGGCATTTTTCTAAGAACAATGGATTCAACAATGAATAACACAAACAGAGCTCCTTTTGTGTTCTAGTGGGGGAATACAGAAAATAATCACATAAACAAAAACAATTTCAGGTAAGTAAATAGAGCACATTGAGGGTAGGGAGTACCGCTAGCTCACTCGAGACATTGGAATATCAAAGGAGAAAGGAAAGGACTTAGAAGTAACAAAAACAAAAACAAAACCCCGAAGTCATGCCTTCTTTGCAAAAAGTAGTCCAGTTTCAGAGTGAGGAAACAAAGGCAAATGACAGCTCTGTAGTAGCTGATCTTAGTCATAGGATTTTCCATGAGGGAACATACTGTACTGGAGCATTCAGAGCAAAGGAGACTTCCTGCTGATGTGGAGCCAAGTTAATGAAATGATTGGAGCCAACAAAGATATTGCAACCCTCTTCCTGGCTTACCCCACTGAATACATCTTCATTAAACGTGTGCTCTGATGGTTCTCTCTTTCTGTAAAATATTAATAGCTAGGCAAAATCATCATGTGACCGATGAGCAGGTATTTCAGTATCTTCTCCCTGGCACAGAAAAGTGACACAAACAAAATACAGCTTATACAACACAAAACTAAGCCTGAAGGGCAGTTAGAAATATTGCACTTAGTAGATTCTGGGGACCATGGTAGAGTTTAAGAATGTAGTAAAGAAAAAAAGACCTTGTATTCTTTTGGGATGTAACCATGAGCAAATAAAGAAATACATATTCAATAGACATTGTTGAGACTTGAATTCAAGAACTGGTCACTGGCCATGTTTGATGCCATGGTAGTTAATAGTGATTTTGGCGGGGTGATGGAAAGAGGACTCAAAAGAGAAGGGCAAGTGTGAAATCAGAAGTGATAAGAATAGGCCAATCTGTTGGGGAGTTAATTTTTTTTGGGGGGTGCTGCAGATGGAACTCGGTCCTTGTGCTTGCTAGGCAAGCGCTCTAGCACTTGAGCTAAATCCCCAGCCCTGGGGAGTTTAATTTTGAAGAGTACAAAATGAAGGAGACTTTGAGAAGATAAAAACAGACCCAGAGGAGAGAGGAGGAAAGACGAGAAAGACTATCAGAACAAATGCCTGGAGCAGACAAGACTGGATGGGAAGGACTGCAAATAGAGGGATGGCTGCGGAAAAGCCCACCAAGCAGCTATGGAGTAACAGAAGGTGAGGGTTTCATAGGTGCATAAATAGGTAAAAGCTTTTCAGACTGTAAACTTTATTAATTCAGTTTGTTAATGCTTTAGTAAAGCCTTAAAAATGAAAATAGAGGAAAAGAAAAAATTGCAGGGGAGAACTAAGAAATAAATTCAAGAAATGATTCTCTACAATTGAGCAAAAATTAAATCACTAACTGACATAGTAGGAAAAAAGAGGCAAAGCACAAACACAGGGAATTAGAGAAGGAAATATAGAAATAATTATAATTTAACCTCATTTTCCTTTTAGAGCTTTTGACTTCTTCTTCCTCAAATCTTCTCTCCCAGATGTTGCCACAGCTGTAAGTTGTGGCTGACTTCTTCCCATATTTCAGGTCTCTGTTTGTCACTCCCTCAAAACATCCTTTCCAGACCACTGCATAATGGTTCTTCCTCCCGTTTATTCTCCCTTCTGTTACGCGGCAATCTTGTCTTCACAGCGCTTACTCTATTCAAGATTGGCTTACTTCTTTATTCCATGTCTCCCTTGCTAAACTGAAGCCCCATATAGCACACCGTAATCCATCTTATTTACTGATACGTACTCAATATCAGGACAGTACCTAGAAACTTGCTGTGTGCTCAGTAGATTTTTAGTGAAATGAATGAAGTACAGATATGGAAGAAATTGAGATCATTGTAAAGGAACACATTTCCCTATTCTTATTTGTAAACTGAGATAAGTCTGCTTAGAAAAGAGTGACTTCTCTAAGAAAAGTAAATAACAAAAATTATATTATAAATGAGAAAATATATAATAGGCCAATTATTATTGAGGAAGATCAAATTACCAAGTTCTCCATCTTTCTTTTCTTGGAAAAGACAAATCCTTAGTATAACTATGACAATTTTCTTTAAATAAAGTATATTTAATTTTAATTTGGTAATACTGAATAAATTACTTTTAATATTTACCATTATCTTAAAATGGATAAAGATATTTAGGTAAATAACATCTACTGTACTTGCACTTTGTGAAACATATAGCCATAACCACAGGATACTAATGAGCTGGAATTTGTTAACTAAGCTGTATTTTGAGATTTCCTTCTTTAAGTTTAAATATATAATGTGGTTGAGTTAAATATCATCTGAGCTTTTAGGGACTAAAATGAGTCAAGTGCCTTTCCTTTCCCTTTGGCACAGAGATGAATTTCCTGTTTTATGAAATAATGGCCACTAATAATAATGCAATTTGATTTTGCCTCACTCTTGAAATTTTTCAATGTTCATAGCACTTATCAAATATACATAATGGTTGTCAATTTTTTGCTATAATTTTAATATTAAAACTTCATGTTATCCCATTTTTGAGGCATGCAGCAATTCTAGTTGTCTTCCATTAGCTTTGAATATAAAAAGTTTTTATATCTGAATATGCTCTGGTTTCTTAAATCAACTGATTTTCTTTTTTTTTTTTTTTTCTGGAGATTGAACTCAGAGCCTTGTGATTGCTAGGCAAGCACTCTAATCACTGAGTAAATCCCCAGCCCAATCAACTGATTTTCAAGCCTTACCCAACATATACTTACTTTCTCAAAAAGAAGAAAAAAGAAAAGTTAAAATGTATTTCCTGACCTGAAATTAAATTGGTAAATCAGTGTTAATTTACAAAGACAAAAGTGTCTTAAGAGTCTCATAAGAAATAAAGATACTAAGAAAATTTAATTCTAAATTAATTTTTTGAAAGAAGAATGAATTGCTCACCTTTTTGCCATAATGTTTATCAAAAAGTACTTCCTATCTGCTTTATCTATGTAGTGGGCAAAGTAAAGAAGGTAAAGGAGAACATACATAAAAAGTAGAAGAAAATAAAAATTTACCAGCTTAATTACTCACCTGTAGTTGATTTGGGGTAATTAACCATCCAACTTTAGGTTCTTCACCAACATTTATCAATCATTTGCTTTTCTTTTTCTCTCTGAAGCTCTGCATCGGGTAATTAACTGAAAGTCATGCACTTTGCATACTGGATTGCCCTTAGCTTACTAATAATTTTAATTATATTAATCTGTTATCTCTCGTATGTGTTTTGACTTGCTCCTGACATTGCACTATGGGAGTCACCTTTACCACATAAAGCTTCAATCTTTATTTACTTCCTGGCTCTCAAACTTTAGCTTTCAACGGAAGCACCTTGACAGAGTGGTAAATCAGATTTCTGGGCCGGATGCTGAGGATTTTTGATCCGGGAGGTACCCGGCCGCATTGTTCTCGGCAGACTGGGCTTGGTCTGGCCTCATACCACCATTCTTGGCTTAGGAAGCAGCTACAGTTTCTAAATAGTTTAGTCGTGGTTTTATAGCTCATAGACATATTTATGTGATTAGAAAATTTGTAGTACTTATGTACTTAAGCATATATAAATATTAAAAACGAACATCCAACAAATTCTGACACATTTCTTAATGTTCCTTTTAACTATCTTTAATATGAAGTTTCTGAACCTGAAAATAAAAGAGAGATGATATATTGAGTTACGATTTGAAATATCATCTAATACTATACAGTCATCAGAGAAGTCTTAAACATCTTCTCATACTGAGAGGAAAAAGCAATTGTTATGGGCAATATCTAGATGTCTCCCCAAAGCCTCTTGAGCTCATAGATCGTGGCCTGGGGAGTGACTGGATCATGGGTGTGTGGTACGTGATACCAAATTAGTCCACTGAGAGGTTTATTGTGGTTCTGAGTGTGGTTGGTGGATTTACTGAAGAAGGAAGACCCACCCTGGGTGTGGGCAGCATCCTGTGGGCAGGAAGAACGAGGTTTGGCTGCTTGCTGCCTGCGGGGCCCCTCTGCCCTGCCACCCCGCCTTGGAGCCAGCTGATTATGGACTGAAACCCCTACAAACTGTGAGCTAAATAAACCTCTTCTAACTTGTGGGTGTTGAGTATTTTGTCCCAGCAACAAGAAAAGTAGCTAAGATAACAGTGAAAAAGGTAAATGTACACAAATGACCCTCAAAAGTTGGATCCTTAAATGTTGAAACACTCAGAGATTTAATCAGAGCAGAACTGACATTTTCTGTCAAAGCTCATGCTCAATAGACAAAAGTTGTAATTGCCAAGGAGAAAAAAAATTTAGGCACATATAATAAAATTTCTGAAAAAGTATCAATGTGTCAATAAAATAAATGAAAGTAATAAGAAGCCATCATAATTTCAACACTATTATTAAATAATAAGAAAATGCATTTTTCAGGGTAAAATACTTATTAGAGCTTCAAAAATAATGTTGACATGGCTTTTTATTGCCATCGAGGTTTTTGCATCACTTATCACAATATATGTTCTAGTAAAGTGAGAAGATTTACAAAGCAAGGTATTATTATTCCAATCGGTTGGCAATTATGACAGCAATATTGACTACACAGACCATACTTTACATACTGTAATCTAGGGTACCTTCATAATACCTAAGATTGCTCATACAATTGAGTCTATTCTTAAATTATATTGAAATAAATACATTTTACTTACTCCAGAAGTAAATTTAATGATTTTGGTGAAAATGTCTGAATTACTGTAAAGTTTTATAAATGTTTTTAATGAGAAATATTTATTTGAAAATATCACTGATTTTGTACAGACAGTACAGTGTAATGCTATGAAGAATGTCTGGAACTCTTTTTATTTTGGGGTTTTCATATAAGAAATCATGTGATATTTAAGCTTTTGTGTCTGATTTATTTCACTTAACATTATAGTCTCAAGGTATATCTATTTTCCTACAAATGTCTCAAGTTTATCTTTCTTTATGGCAGAGTAGTACTCCATTATATGAAAATATCACAATTTCTTTATACATGATAGACATTGTGGTGGACTTACTGTGGTCACCTTGAGCAGGAACGCCCAGCTGGACTGAGTTGCTGTGGTTCTGGGCATAGAAGATCCACCTGAAGGTTATTGCTGACACAGTATAAAGGAGAAGGGGAGCAGAAGACAGCAGCTGGCTGTTTCCCAGGAGAAGCTCTGTTGTGGCTGATTCTCCTGAAGGAAAGCTCAGCTGTTCTCTTTGCAGAAGGAGCTCAGGCCCTTGCTGCCATTGAAAATGGCTGGTATTCACTTCAGGGGAGCTCTGGTCTTCATCTCTGCCATGAGCATCGTATCCTGGTTCCAGTAAAGATTTCTTCAGCCATTTAGTGCGGACATGGATGTACTTGGGACAGTGCTGTGGGCTCCCAGCCCTTGACTGGATCCTTCAGGTCTCCAGTGCATAGACAGACATTCAGCACTCTTCCAGCATTTGGCTTATGGGTGAATGTTGTAACTTGTAAATGGCCTGTATTAAATCTGTTCGCTTGCAATCCATTGACTCTAGAAAAGTACTAATACAAACATGTAGGCAACTTCCAAGATTTAGCTATTACGAATTTTACTGCTGTAGACATGGGTACGCATGCATCATTATAATGTGACTAACTCTTTTGGGAAGATGAACTCTGGCTGCAAATTTTTAAAAATTTCCAGATGCCTTAATTTGACACTAAGAGTCCATATATTTATCACTGAATAATCCAATACAAGATTTAAATCAATTTGTAGGGAAATATATGAATCTGGAGATGATCATGTTTAGCAAAATAAGCCCAACTTGGAAAGACAAATGTCACATGTTCTCTGTAATATGAGTAATCTTAAAAAGATGACACAAAAGTAGAATGGAGACTGTTATTTGATAAGTGGAAAGGAATACAGAGCAGGGGGAGAGGTCACAGGTAGTTAATAAGGGAATGAATATGACCAAAATATTTGCACTGAAACCCCCAATAGATGTGAAACTAGAAGGGCTGGGGATTTAGCTCAGTGGTTAGAGTGCTTGCCTCGTAAATACAAGGCCCTGAGTTCGATCCCCAGCACCCAAAAAAAAAAAAAAAAGTGAAACTGGCAATGTGAAACTAGAGGAAGTTGACAAGTGAGGGAGGTGATAGGGGCATGAAAATGATGAAAGTATGTTATGTGCAAATCTGCCAGAATGAAACTCACTAATGTGTATAAGCAATAAAAAAGAGAGAAAAGAAATAAAGAACTCTATGGAAAAAAAGATTTAAACAAGATTAAATTAAACCATGTCTCAGTAAATCTGTGTTAATGTCCCAACATCCAGTAAACATTGGATAAAAATAAATGACAAAACAAAGAAGTGTATATTAATCAGCTTTTTGTTGCTAAGACAAGGTACCTGAGATTAAGAACGTATTAAGAGGAAAGACTTATTTTGGCTCTTGGTTTCAGAGGTTTCAGTCCATGGTCACCTGGCTGTGTTGTTTCAGGGGCTGCCGTAAGGCAGACATCACGGCAGGGAATGTGTGTGGTGGCACGCAGTTTTTCACCTCATGGTGGCAAGGAAGGGTGAGGTGGGAGGGAGAGAGAGAGCACCGGGGTCCTCCTGCAGTGATCTAATTTTTTCCAGGTAGTCCCCATCTCTTAAAAGTTCTGCCCATGCCTAGTAACTCCATAGGCTGGTGACCAAGCACATAGCCCTTGGGGAACATTTAGATCCATACCGTAACAAGGTGGGAACCTAAATAATTAATTGGAAAGAGTATCTGGACATGGTGAGCTGGCTGTAGGGGTAGAGCTGCTAATGCAGGGCAGAAGTCCTTCAAGTTTTGTGGATTCAATTTAATACTAAATTGCGATGGAAGTGGTTAAACATCTAGGAAGTAAGTTCTTAGCAGATTTAGCTTTAACTTAGGATTCAGTAAAAATGTTAAAAACTATAAGAAAAAGTCATTAAAATGAAAGAGTAACTCAATGTAAAACACATACAACAAGGTAAAGAAAATGTTGACAAGTGAAAGCTATTATCAAAATAAATGGAATGTCCCCTTTGAAAGAGAACTGATAAATAATTAGTTTTAAAAGAAAAACTACAAAAGTATCAAATGAATTTTACAAAACATATCCGATGACAAAAATAAGAATTTAAAAAATTTCCCAAACTAGTGAACTCAGTGAAAGCACAGTCAAACAAAATTCATAGGTTTAAAGTGAGCAACACTAGAAGTAAGCTAGCTAACTAAATATGACATTTCAACAAAATAAAAAAAGAATCTGTGTTCAGAATATGTAGTTACTGCTTTTCCCCTAAGAAAATTATTGTAGTTACAGTCTGAGGGTCATTTCTCTTCTACCCATTAACAGTCCCACTGTGAATTGACAGCTGGGGTGTGGCTGGGGGGAATTTATCCCAGAAGCCCAAAGTCAGGGTCCTTTCTTGGCATGGTGACCTCTCTCATGGTAGTAATAATTAAATTTCAGTGTTTTGTTTTGTACCCTTTTTCTTAGAAGTGCCCTTCCTCTCAGCATTTGTGTAACTTTTATGTCCAGTGAAATTTGAGTCCATGCTGAGGAATAAGAAGGTCTTTGAATCCCGGAAGAGATTTTTGCCTTTGATGATGTAGCGCTGGAACTGGGCTGCATATTTCCCAAGAGATGGAATAATTCTGGGACATGGGTTGTGACTGTAGGACTTTAAAAATCTAGAGTAGTTCAAGTGTTTTCAGAGTTCTGAAATGTATCACTTACTAATGATCTCAGTAAGGAATGACTCTAAAAACCAACAACAAGAAAGTCAGATACTAAGCAAAACTTTCTAATTCTTCATATTCAGTTGTCCTATAAGAAAATACTTGTGTTGGGAGAAAAGCAAAGCCACTGTAATTCTTGTATATAAAAGATGCTAATTAATTTAATGGTCAGAATATAAAATGGGCTGCATTTTATATTCTTTTCTCCTTGGAAACAATACAGTACTCAGCTGCCGTCTAAAAACATTAAATGGAAAAATCCCAGAAGTAATCAATCTGTAAGCTTTAAATTGTGTGCTGTTCTGGTAGCCTGATGAAATCTTGTGTGGTTCCTGCCTCCCCCTGCCCAGGATGTGAATCATCCCTCTGCCCAGTGTCTGTGCTGACTTGTCCAGGGTCACCCTCTGCCTGGTGATCAGCTCAACTGTCACAATTCCACAGTGCTGGAGTTCCAAAAACCCTTATTTGACTTAACAATGGCCAGAAAGTACAGGAGTAGTGGTGCTTTCTTTAAGTGAAGAGGTAAAGTAGTCAGCTTAACAAATAAGAAATAATCCAACGCAGAGTTTCAGATCTATGGTACAGTAAGATAGTTTGAGAGAGGGAGATCACATTCACATAACTTTTATAGGCCTATATAGTTCTAATTGTTCTGTTGTATGACGAGTTGTTATTAATCATCTCTCTGTGCCTAATTTATATTTTTTTTAATTGAAACTTTACCCTATGCAAAGAAAAAAATGAGTGCTATAGAGTTTGGATTTCAGGCATTCTCCCAGATTTAAAGGAGAACAACTGTAGCTTTCTTTTTTCTTGTTTTTTCTTCTTCTTGTTTTGTTTTGTTTTGTTTTGGAGCCGGGAATTGCACTCAGGGCCTTGTGCTTACAAGACGAGCACTCTATCCGCTGAGCTAAATCCCCCGCCCCAACTGTAGCTTTCAAATTCATTTGGAAAGGACTTTATTCAGGTGAACATACATGCCTTTAGGTAATGGCATCTAGTTAGATATTACATTTTTTACAAGAAAAAAAGAAAATACACATGTCTATGCATAAAAAAATCTAAGTGACTTAATAGAAAGATGTTTCTTTTCCCCAGTTTGAAATTTTTCTATCCTTCAAGAAAATATTCCAACAAGAAAAAGAGAAATTCAACTTTGCTTTAATGGCTTTGGTGTGAACAGTATAGAACTATTTATAAATATATCAAAACGATACAAGCTTATAAGTGAGTTATTGTAAAATAGTGTAAAGGGAAAAGACAGAAGACCGTCAGTCCTCATCACTTTTTCCTGTAAAAAGCCAAGTTTTAAACTTAAATTCATATATATATAAAGACTCTGCACACTTCTGAAATCAATATTTTAAACTAAGAATTAGGAATCTGTACATGCTAAATAAACTTAAATGTCTCTATTCATTATTTAACTGTTAGGATTTCAAACTTGGTTTTAAAGTTTTCCACTGACCTCATACTAAAGTCTTAGGTTATATTTAATATTGTGTTTCTCTGTGTATCTTGACAAATATGTTGTATATTCTTTATTGATTCTTTTCCTGCTGACTTTGGCTTATTTGTGGTCCTTGATTTAATTTTTACAGATAAGTTCTAAATTCTTTTATTTTTTATCTTTTTTTGTCCTTAATAATGAAGGCATTTAAAGTCTACTAGTTTCACTGAAAAGTCCTCTGTTCTAGAAGACTAGGTGAAAATCATTCTTTCCATTCTTTTCTAAAATGTTTACAGTATTTCAGTTTTATCTTTGACATAAGGGTCATCTAGGAGTGTCTTTCTTTTGAGCCGTCAAGATTTGGTTGACCACATTTCTTCTTAACATTTCCTGTTTATTAAAATAGATTTTTATCACAATTCATACTTTATTGTCAAGCATATGATGTTCTTGTGCAAATATTTTATTGACTTATGAAAAAAGCAAAAAACCCATAACTTTGATTCTAAAAAAAACCTTTTTCCCCACATTTTCACCTCTGTGAATTGGGTGTGTCACATCATGGCTGTCAGCCCTTGTGATGTAGTTGTGACAATCTTTAGTTGTCATGTTCTGGCAAGATTAAGAAATCAAGACAGTACCAGTATCAAAATGTTTAAAGTACAGGACCGCTGGCATGTTATCTCTTTAAGTGATATAAGGTTATTTTCCTAAGTCACTGGTTGTTTTCATTGTACTAAATCTGTTTGATTCAGGCTGAGAGCATTGAAATCTTCAATCAGAATCATATTTTATAAGGTTTATGAAATTTCTAGTAAGTTTTCTCTGTGTATTTAGCTAGTTATGTAGTTTGAGATTTACATACTTGTGCTATGTCTTTTCATATATTTTGCCATTTATAATTGGTATTAACCTTAAATTTGATCTTTGCATATCCATCACTTTCTTTCTTTACTAATGTGCAGTGTCTCTTGTAAACAGCTTTTTTCCCCCAAATCTCAATCCTTAGACTTTAAGTTTTAAGAGAACATAATCTGTTCATATTTCATTTAATGCTTGTACATTATTTTCTTTGCTATTTAAAAATCATTGTTTCCTATTTTGAAAATATTTATTTTTTGCAGGTTCACCCATTTGTTCTTCCAAAGATTAGTTGTGTGTTTCCTTCCACTCATGATTAACAACACGTGTGACTGCTTTCAAGATGAGGAATAGATGAATTAACTCTTTCCCCATACAGCTGTAGCACGAATTTTTTTATTAGTATATGTTTGCATACATAATGTTTACGTTGCTTGTGTGGAGTCGGTACATGTACACAACACATCTTAATTCCTTTTTTCAATCCCCTTTCCCTCCCTTCATTGCCCCTCCCTCCATCTCTTGATTCCTTTCCCATTTGAGAAAGATGATTTCTTGACAAACTAGATAAGAACTCTAGAACATATCTTCTCTTCCTGCTTCCTTCCTTTTTCTCTGCTCTTCTCTAATGAAACTTTTGACAGTCCTTTTACTTGGCTTAACTGTGGACTTCCTCAAATTATGTTGTTAAGACAAATAAGACAAAATAAACTGGGGTTTCTAATTATTTTGATGCTCCAAAACCTTAAACTCTTCTTAATTTTTATTTTGGAAAAAATTTAGAATATATAAAACACACACACACAATAAATACCCATAATTTCAAATTAATTTTGTCAAATATTTTAAGTATTTTGTTTTTCAAAGTGAAATAAAACATTACAGCTAAAGTTGAAGCACTCATCACCTCCCACTTATTTCTATCGTCTTAAAATCCCCTACTTGTGTTCCTCATTATCATTAAGTCCTTATCCTTTGAATCTAGCTTTGAAGATTTTTATACCTATTTAAGTGTTTGTGAGCTGCATGGTTTTCCCCCCTTTGGTTTAATAGTTTCAATTTATGTGAATTATATTATTCTGCCTCATGCTTTTCTTTTTCTTTCTTAACATTTCTTTTTTCACAGGCATTATACATGAAAATGAAGTCATTAAGTCTAGGACTTTCTCAAGTGGAATGGGGAGTTTGCAAGAGAATTGCGCTTACCCCTGCTAAAGGATAAACCACAGAATGTTCCAGTGGACTTGGGCAAACAGTTGAAGCCAGTTTCCGCCTTCCTGCAACATCTCAGCTGAGAATGTCCTAACTCACCAATCAAAATGGTTTACAGTTTAGGATTTTCCACCCAACCAATGAACTGCCTCCAAAAACAACTACTGTGAAAATCTTCTATTAAGAATGCCTCCCCTGAGTTTGCCTTCCTGGATGCTGTGCAGGTCTGCCTTGATTCAGTGCAGTCAGATTCTTTGTTTCCCAAACAAATGTCATTTCCTTTGACCTCCATGTTAACAGTATATGTGATGAGGAGTACACATGATGTAGAAATCTATTTTTTAATAAGTCTTTTGAACTAATCATCTTCTAAAAGGCAAGCATGGTAACTGGATTAAAAAAAAATCTTAAAATCATTGTGTTAGTCAGCTTTCCATCACTGGGACAAGATGCTTGAGAAAAATCGAATTAAAAGGTGGAAAGAGCTGGGGATTTAGCTCAGTGGTTAGAGTGCTTGTCTGGCAAGCACAAGGCCCTGAGTTTGATCCCCCACACCAAAAAAAAAAAAAAAAGAAAAGGAGGAAAGATTTATTTTGGCTCATAGTTTCTGAGGGTTCAGTCCACAGTTGGCTGACTCCATTGGGCTGGTGGTGAGACAAAATATCGGGGCAGGAGCACGTGGTGAAGGAAAATGGTTTGGCTCCTGGTGGCCATCAAGCAAAGAGAGATGGGAAGGAGCCGGGGTCTGAGTCTTCTCTTCAAGGATGTGGCCAATGACTAACTCCCATCCACCAGCCCCGCCTCTTAAAGATGCCAGCATTTCCCAGTAGCACCACAGGGTGGTGTCCAAGCCTTCAGTGTTACAGACCTTTGGGGGGACATTTACTATTCAAAGTATATAGATTAGCTATGACAACACACAGTACAAATTACCAGAGAAAATTCTAGGAGAAAAACTGAAAATGAAGGGAGGAGTATCAGTATCAAAACTAAATTTGCCATAGATTCATTTGCCGATACTAAGAAATTTTGCAACTTTGTGGGACAAGAGGGACAGAAACATGACTTATCCGAGAAAGAAACATTTATCAGAGATGGTTCCAGAAGTGCTCTAGAAATGAAAACAACCGCTGCCCTCCCGCCTAGAGCAAACCATGAGGACTTCTGCCTTCTCTCAGCTCTGGAGTACTACAGGGAAGGCAGCTGTTGCAGTGAATGGAACACAACATTAAAGAGGAATAGAAATGGGACGTTTTGGGGGCTGGGGATTTAGCTCAGTGGTTAGAGTGCTTGCCTTGCAAGCACCAGGCCCTGAGTTCGATCCCCAGCACCAAAACAAAAGAAATACCAAGTTTTAACCCTGAACATTGGTGGCCACTGTTCAGTCATGGTGAGCAGGCAAGAATGGCACCTAATGTGTTCCACAGCAGCATAATCTTCATCACCAGTGTTTCATAATAGACACAGTTTAGGATTTTTCATAGAAGAAATCCTCGTCTAAGTTTCTTAGTCAATTCTGACTGCACTCATGTTAACTCCAAAATCTCTGTGGCTTTCAAAAACACTCTCTGCATTTTAGGTTTCAGATCAACAGGAAGTGGGCAGAGTTTGAATATAGCTGGGTCAGGCTTCAGGTCTAGGTCCTCTTGTTTCCTATGTCTTTATTCCTGGTCTAGCAGATACTTCCTGTCTGCTTCCTCATGATAAATAACAAGATCAGGAGGGGACTGACTAAAGCAAGTCACAGAACCCCCACCGACATGAATGGAGTGGGGACTTACTCTCCACCTGGCATGGTGGGAGGTACAGAAAAGTCACCTGGCAAACTGCGTCAAGACACAGTTCTGCTGAAGGCAAGGGGTGAAGAATTAGAAACCGGAGTTCAATCTATGAAAGAATGAAACAAAAACAAAAATCTGCCTTAAAAAATTCCAAATCACAATGGCAAAACGCGAAGAAATGTCATGGGAGACAGCCAACAAAATAGATATTTGGACAGGAATTCATTCTGAGTAAAACTTTTAATAGAAAAGTATGACAAAGACATCAAAATAAGTATGTTTGGGATATAAACGGAGGATTAACACCCACTAATAGCTAAGCAAAGACGAACAAAACAAAAACAGCAGGCGTAAAGCACAAGTGATTACATGTAAAGATTAGAAATACTAGTGATGAAAAAGGTCGCAATTTCAAATTGCAGTCTCAGTTAATAGCATTACTTCTGTAATGGACACATTTGAAAAGAGAATCAGTATTCCTGGTAACAGGAAAAAAACTGATTAAACTAAAAATAATTTAAAATTAGCCACATTTCAGTGAAGAAAGAAATCTCTGTAAGTTTGTTTGAATCAAAGAGCTGGGAATGCCAGAAGCTGATTATAAATTTTTGGACTGCTGATTTCAGGATCCCATTGTCAAAATCTAGAGGTTAGGAAGTGCTTGCTCCTACAGCCACAGTGTTTTCCACACCCATGAAGCTGATAACTATGTAAAGGAAAGGGAAATGAGGTAAAGGAAAAGGCCCCCACAGACATTTACATTCTCTCACCTTAGCTTGCCAGAAATAGAAGTAGCAGGAAGTTGGCCTGTGCCTTAATTCTGACATCCAAAATAGGTGACTTCTTCATGGTAGAAGTCACCTTGAAGTTTTCTCCAGACTCCTAGCTTCTGTGAAGTCTGAGAAATTCAGTGTTTAGTTTTCTGAACATTAAAAAAAATTTTAAACTTTAAGGTTTTCTGAACTTTTAAAACGCCCCTGAGAAGGGTGTTAAGAGAGGCAATTTCTTTTTGATACAAATTTTAGAATCAGTTTCTTAGAATCTCTGTTGTAAATATAAATTGACGGGTGGAAAACTATCTTAATAATATTGACTATTTCAACCCATCAAAATGATAAACCATTTAAGTCTGTAATTTCAGCAAAGTTTTGTCGTTTTCTCTATAGAGTTTTTCCACATTTTGTAAAAAGTATCTTTAAATAGTTCATGTTTTAGGAGGCTACTGTAAATGTAGTTTTTAGCATTTATTTTCTAAATTCTCATTTCTTATATGTAAAATTGTAATTGTGTTTTGTACATTTAACACTGTATCTTGTGGGCTCATTACATTCACTTAGTGAATCTTTAAATTAAAGATGTTCTATCCATATGATCTACAAATAAATACACCTCCTACCCTTCCAATTAATTAACAGGCTTTTTCCCCTTGTCTACCCATCCTGGCTGACACTGCTAGCAAATTGTTGACTAGACATGGTAGGAAATATAACCATGCTCTGCATCTCATCTTGAGTAGAAAACATTGAGGTGATCTAGTATGACAAGAGATGCAGATTTGTTGAAGATGGTTTTAATTATATTAAGATATTCTCCTTCTAGTTTGCTAAGTGATTTTATATCAAATTGATGTTGAACTTTATTAAATAGTTTTTCTACATCACTGAAATGCCCATATGCTTTCTATTCTTTATTTATGTGATAAGTTATATTCATTTTTGGATGCCAAGCCAACTTCTCACTCATTTGGTTATGTTTTGTCATAGTCTTACATATATAGTTATGCATGTCTTCCTGAGGAGGATGTATCAAGAACAGTTTTGTTGTGCAAACCTCCTAGAGTGTGCTGACACAAACTAACACAGCCATGATGACCATGGGTGACACTGTCTTATGAGGCTACTGAGGTATGTAGTGTCTGTATTTGGCCCAGAAATCATTATCCAGTACACAACCATATTATTTGGTTTGCTTTGCTAGAATTTTGTTAGGGATATTTTCCCCATATTTTTGGGAGATGTTGGTCTGCAGTTCTTTATGATGTCTTTGGCCTTATAAAATGAGTTTTGAAGTATTCTCTTTTTATTTTCTGAAAGAGTTTGTGAGGATAGGTATTATTGCTTCTTAAATGTTCCAACTTACAAGTAATGCCTTTTGGGCAGAAAAGTTTTCTTTCTGAAAAGTTTTTTTTTTTTTAATTCAATTTAATGACTTAATGTAGAGCTATCCAGGGTTTATATTTTTATTGAATCAGGATTTGTAATTTATGTCTTTAAAGAAATTTGTTCATTTCATCCAGTTTGTTGATTTTATTGGCATACAGTTGTGCTCATCATATTCTTTTATTTTTAGTTCTAACTCATCACTTCCTCTTAAATGTGGTCATGTTATTCATTTGAAACACAGTGAGATTCATTTTTTTGTATTACGTTGTGCTTTTTCACTCTAATCCTCATTCTTGTTGCTTATATTCACTTGACTTTTTAATGTGTGGGATAAAGGTTCTAAAATTAAGGCCCATATCATGTATCCCATTCTCATTTTCCCTATTATTTCCACCCTTTCCCCACCTACTCCTTGTAAATAACCAATGTCATTGTTTCTATTTATTCTTCCTATGTTTCTTTTAGCACAAATTATTAAAACATGTACATGTGTTTTTATTTCTTCACCTTTTGTATATGAAAGGTAACACACGATGTGGTCTTTTGCATTTCTTTTTTTTTAACTGAGCAATATAGTCTGGACATGATTCTGGGGCATAGTTCATAGAACTATTCCTCCTTTTTGTAGCTGTACTCTATTATTTGGATGTAACAGTTTATTCAGCTGACCTCCTGTGAACAGGCATTTAGACTGTTTCAGATTATTTTGCAATTGCAGTGTTCTGATGAATAACTTTCTACATATTTATTTTTGTGTTGTTGGAAATGTATCTTCAGGGCTCATTCCTGGAAGTAGGATTACTGGTTCAAAAGGTAAACACATATGTAATCTTTCTAAATATTGTAAAATTCCTCAGCAAAAGAGCTGTAGAAATTGCCTTCCCACTAAGAATCTTTGAGTACACTTGATTTTCCACAGCCACACTAACAGAATTTATGGTCATACGAAGGCTCCATCCTTGAGAAAGATCAAACTTCAGATGGCCTGCCAGAGCACAAATAATTAATACACACCAGCAATGAAAAAAGCCCCACAATCTCCCATACTATTCTCTTGAGCCTTTATGATGTGCAAGGGAAGTCTGAGTAAAGAAAAGAGAAGGGAGAAGCGAGCAGCAGCCTTCAAACTTCTCCGAAACCATTAACAGAAAGTAAAAGTCCACCCCAAATATGAAACTACTGAGAAGGAGACTGGATAGGCCAGAGCAATATCTTCAGGGAAGGGGTTTAAACACCCATCTGTGTGCTGAGCAGACAGGTTCTGAAAGGTGTCACATCTGGAAGAGGTAAAGTGCAAGAGGAAAATGCACACTTTTGGTAACAGAATTGTGAAAAGGAAATGAAACAAAAATGGAAATTTTGGGGCCCTTTGAGACACACGGAAACCAGAGGTCATCCAGCAACTCTGCGCACCCCCAGCTCCCTTTACAGGCCAGCCTCTGAGGTCACAGCTACTTGGAGTGGGGCAGGAAGTGGTTCTGGATGAGCAAGCAGTGAAGAGCCAGCCCAGGAGAAGACTAACAAATAGGGAGAAAGTGGAGGGTCAGTGAGCACACGGAGTCACTAATCCACAAGACGAAAGGTGGGAGGGTACACTGAGTGGGTAAAAACAGGTGTCATAAAGCTGACTTAGCAGAGCAAAGGAGGCTATTAGACATTAGAAGGGTCATGAAAACCAGAAGTGAAGATTTTTAAAAGGAATCACCCTTGTCAACAGTGAAGCCATCATGGATGATGCCACGTTTTAAAATAGTTTAAGACAGTGGTTGAGGTTCCAAAACCCTCAATAAATGTGGGCGAGTAACAAGATGAAAAAATGAGAATTGACGAGGGTCATGTGGCGGGCTTGAATTGTAGACCAGTCTGGTGGGGCAGAGGTATCTCTCATTGCTTTCCCTCACTCTGTGTCATACAGGCTGAGTATTCCCCATCTGGGATGTTTGAGACCAGAAGCATTTCAGATTTTGGACTCTGGAAGATTTGCATATACGTAATAAGATCTCCTGGGGATCTATTTTTTGCATTCAACTTTAGATGCCTAAACCAGTCCCTGTTTCTTAAAAGATTTTAGCCCTTAACTCACTGTCACTAATTTTTAACGTAAGTCCCTATGCTTCTTGGTGACTTCGTTATCTGCGTAGCTGTCCTGTGGTCTGTCTCCCAATATTCCTGTCCACTATTTTCCTTCTAATCTCTCAGAAACGTATTTCTGTCTAAACCCATGCATCACAACACTAGAAGACTTTTGTATTTGTTTAGGGAATGTTATCCACAACAATGTTACAAACCAACCCCGAATACAAAATCTGAGACATGATGGAAGTTTATTCCTTCCTCATATGACAATTGAAGAGGTAAGCAGGAACAGCAGACAGCTTTCCTTTACTAGTGACCCAAGTTTCCTGTGGCGCCAGTGTCTTCCTAGATCTCTGCACCCACTTTTATCAAATCAGAAGAGCGAAAGAGGCAATATGGACTGCAAGTGGGAATGTTTAGGGTGAGACCTAGAGACTGGCGTGCGTCTTCTCTGTTCATGTCCCATTGGCTAGAGCTCAGTCCTTTATCCATACCCAACCACAGGGGTCCAGGTAACAAATCTAGCTGAGTGCCCAGAAGGAAAAGGAAACAGATGTGTAGACAGCGCTGCCTCCTAGTCACTAATTCTATTTTACTCTCGATGTAAGCCTCACTGTTTCTCACATACCTACGGGATGTGATTTAAAAAAAAACTGCAATGGATGTTTAAATTTTAAAAATGTATTATAGCAAAAGACATATTGTCATTAATCTCCCTCAGAATACTCCCCCTTTCTTCCAACTCACCAAGCCAATCATTCTTGCCACTTTGAGAAGCAGTTCTGGAAGTCCTCTTTTGTGTCTTTATTTGCACTGTTGTGGCTAACTTGATGCCCTCAGTTAATTCAGAACGTTTACTTTTCATGGTCATTTTGACTTTAGGGAAGAGCCAGGAGTCACACAATGTCAGCTCTGATGAAGAGGGTAGATAAGAATACACCATAATGTTTTTGTAAGACTACCTTTCCATTGGATGGCACCCTGCAGCATTTGCCATACTTTTGATCACACTTCATAAAGACACAAAAGAGTGGGGTGAGTGGTTCAAAGTGAAGAGGAGAATTTGAGGGGGATTAATGACAATGTGTCTTCTACTGTAATCATTTTTAAGTTTCACATACACTGCATACTTTGATGACATCTCATATTAACATCTCAGTTCATTCTTGCTAGTACCCCAAGTCTAACAACTACTTGACTCCATCATGACCTAAAGAAAAATGGAACCTTTAACTTTTCATTGTTTCTTGCGCTTACATGTCCTTACTTCCCTTCTCACATAGATTACTCTATGGTCCATCGTTTTTATCCATCCCTTTTGTACAAGCTCAACTCACTTTTTCATATTCACCCTGAACATTCCATACATCTGCTTTCTCTGAGACTGCATCTAGGTCACCAAACATGACTGTAGAAAGACTCCAAATCAGGCTGAAAGTTAGTCTGAATATATTAGCATCCACTTCAAGTAGACCTGGCCACTGCCTGCTAACTTTAGTAAATGTCTCTACTCTCTTCCTTCTCTTCCTCTCTTCAGCCATGTAACATGTCCTCATGTATCTTCAGTCTCACAATTTCTTTGCTTTATGTCACTAGAAAATAGGATCAGACTGAAGAAAATGTCCAGAAGCAGTTGCCATGGTGTCCCTCACCCACCTGCAGCAGTGCCCTCATTTGCCAACTTCCCTTCTGTTAACTACAGAAGCTCCACCAGCTCCATCTAAGGCCAAAGGTCTCCACTCTTGCAACAATAGGGCTTAAACTCACTGAGCACCTACTAGGTGGCTTGCACTGTTCTAGACACATTGTTTATTAATTTACTGAATTTGCATGACAACCATATCAGGTAGGTATTGCTGTCATCCCCACCTTATGGGTAGATAACCGGTCTATTAAAGCAAGGAACATACTTCCAGTTGTGCAGCTAATAAGTGGTGGGCTCTGACTTCAGCCCAAGTAGTCTGACTCCAGCATCCAGCTCTTCACTGGCCAAACTGCTCTCAGGGTGGAGCCAATCACCTAACTCCTCAAAAACTTCAGAAACTTACCTGCTCCAAAATTATATCCATAAATGTGTAATGTGACAGAATTTCCTACATATTTTAAAATAAAAATCTCCCTTGATTTCACATCATCTTCCAGCAAACACCCTATTTCTCCGCCCCAACTTTTCTGTAAAGCTTATCAAAATTTTTTCTCTATTCCCTGCACTGGCTTTCTGCGATCTCTCTCCTCCCAGCCTCACCATCCTCACCACACAGGTTCTTATTCACAACCAGTCTACTGGAAGAGCTTTGGGCGAGGCCATCTGTCACCTCCATGCCCTAAACCCTAATGTTGAATCTGCCTTCATCTTATTTTCATGAGTTGTGTTCCTTGACACACATGCTCTTACTCATGACTCCCAAATATCTATCTCGGACCTAGACATCCCCTAGACATCAACTCTAGATTGGTATCCTGGGCTATCTATACAGTATGCTTTGATGTGCAAAAGGAACTTCCAACTTAGATCCAAAAGCAAGCACCCGACCCTTCTCTTATAAAAAGTTGTGCAGGACATGGCAATCTCACCTTTTCTGTTGCTCAGCCTAAAAATCTTGATCTCATCCTTAATGTCTTATCTGACTTTCTAACCACACATGTAATCTTTTAACAAATCCTTCCAGCTCCAACTTCAAAATGCAGTTATAATCTTACCACTTCCCACCATTCACCTCAGAGCTCTTTCTACACGTGCTGGAAACTGTCAGGATGCACCGCGCAATGGCAATCTTGTCAACGTGACTGGTTTGAGAGATGCACACTTCTGGGTGAGTTGTGTGAACTTGGGGACTGTATCTGGTCCCTGATTGCTTTCTCTCTGCCTCTTTCTTTGAGCTCTGCTTCCTGGCTGCCCTGAATTGAGCAGCTTTCCTTGCCACACCCTTCTGCCATGATGTTTCTGCCTTGAAGCCAGCTAACCATGGACTGAAATCTCTGCAACCATGAACCAAATAAACCTTTCCTCTTTCCACTTGTGTGTGTGTCAGGGATTTGGTCAGAGTGAAGGTAATCCACACGGGTAGAGGGCTGTCACCAACACATGCATTCTTTGTTCCCCACGAGAATCTTCTTTCTTCCTGTTATGCGTCTCCCTTTCTTCCCGCAGCCTAATCCTTAATGACTAAGCAGGATGTCAAAGGACATCAGTATGAGAGAGGTCTGCTTCCACAGTGTCAAGACACCCCTGTGCCAAGAAGACCAAAATCTGCTGCTACCTGCTTGCAGTCGAGAGAGAGAGAACCATGGGGAGGAAATTGGACATTTGGTGAATTATCCTACCAGAGTGAAAGAACAGTGTGTAGGAGACTTGAGATGCAAGTAGAGGGTGTGGAGAGGAAGGAAAAGACCACAATGTTCTCCCACGAGGAGTCACATGGAATCAGTTTCTATGGAATAGTCTGCAAAGGAATCAATAACTTTAGGGAAGAGGCTGCTTTTGGTTTAGGCAAAGAGGGACTACTCAGAAGGGGTAAGTGGGAAATACGGCATTTGCACATGGGACATTGGCCAAAAACAAAACAAACAAAAAAGCGGGTCCAAGAAGTGATAATACAAAAACTATTAATGTTCAAGTGTGCCTAGAAATTTGATGCATGCTGAATGTACCTTATCTGAGATAATTGGGGCTAGAAGTCTTGGATTTTTTCAGATTTTGAAATATTTGCATATACATAATGATATAGCCTGGGGAAGTAACCCAAGTCTAAATTTATTGGCATCTCATGTATCTTATACAAATTAACCTAAGGGCAATTTTATACACTATTTTGAGTGTGGTTGTATTGTGACTATTATGCTCACATGAGGACAGATGTACAGTTTTCTATTTGTGGTATTACGCTGATGCTCAGGATGTTTTGGACTTTGGAGCATTTTGGATTTGAGATTTTTCTGGGGATGCTCAAACTAGTGATAGTGGATTAAGTATTATGAAGGTTCCATGGTGAGCAAGCATTATTTGTTAGAATAAGGATCAGTCTCAAGAGTAAAGCGATACAACCTTTGCAGTCTTAAGTACAGTCTCATAGGATAGCTTATGTCGAGACAAAATAAAACTCAACCTCATGCCAACAGGAGTAAATGCAGATCTTACAAGAACATCCTGCTGCCCTCAACATGCCTAATTGCTTGTATATTTTCTCCAAAGTGAGTGTTAAATACATTTTCAACTTTCACCCTGATCCAAATATAAGATAATCTCAAAGTATTTCATTGTCAAAGCTCACGATTTCCCAATACCTGGAATACTTGCTATTATAAATCTGCTCCCATTGATTCTTTTAATTTAATCAATAGGAACAAAATACCTGGAGTTTATGACTTTTACTTCTGCACTGAACACATGACACATGCTAGCACCCAAGGTCTTCTTTGATTCTACTGCAGTGTCTTCTTCCATCCTGCCAGGAACCTCTTATCTGTTCTTCCTCTCTCAGCATCCTGTTGGGAATGTCACCCCCCTGCCCTTACAAATACAACTTTAGTGCCCGTTTCTGTACTGGTGTGAGCTGTGGCCAAGTCTACATTCTGTCTCTTTCTTACATAGTCTTAGTTTTCCTGTGTGCGACTCTGAGGAACTTGAAAACACACATTGTGTTGTGGTTATGCTGGTAACCCGGATGCAGTACCTAGCATATGGCAAACAGCAGACAGGAAACTGCGTGATGCTTTTCTGAATAACTGGATCGGTGCTATCCTTGCTACTCTAGGAAGTAGCAGCATGCTGCAGGACTGGTGCAGCAGGCCCTCATGTTAACAACTGTCCTGGTCCCAGAATTTGTGAGTTCAAAGAATATCTGAAGCTGGGTGCAGTGGAAAATCCCTATAATCCCACTACTCTGGAGCTGAGGCAGGAAAATTGCAAGTTCAAGGCCAGCCTGAGCAACTTACCATGACTGTTTCAAAAATAAAAATAAAAAGGGCTGGGATGTATCTCAGGGGTGGCGTGCTTGTCTAGCAAGTACAAGGTCCTGGATTTGATCCTCGGTACTGGAAAAAAAAAAAGAAAAGAAAAAAGAATTTCCTAATATTATAAACAACTAGAAAATTGTTAACCTTGTTAGTTGTGATGATTGTGGTTAGAAAGAAAAAAGACCTTATGGTTATAAATATACATTGAAGTTTTTATAGGGAAATGCCAGGAAGGGAATGCAACTTAAAGTACTTTGCTACCAAGAATAACAAAATAGACGAAGCAATAGGACCACATAATCACTGTTAACCTAGTTATGTGTATGTTCTAGTTCTAGTCTACCATTCAAAATGTAATTGGCAAATAAGAATATATTAAAAGCCTAGAAATTAATGTGATTGCCTTTAGGTAAATCAGTAACCAATAATATCAACACTATTAGGAGAGGGTGTCACATGCTTGGCAAAGTACAATACAGCATAATCTAAAAGTACCTGAAAATGATCCCCACGAGGACACCCAAGGGGCAGCATTCTAAACCACTTACAGGAGACACGAAGGGACCCTTATTTAGAAATAAGACATTCGCATTAAAGAAAATAAATTTCAAATACTACATGAGGCCAAAAACTGTGATTATTTATTTATTTCTGTTTAGGGAAAATAAATTTTTATTTACATATCTTCTTGAAACATTACATATGTAAAACCAAAATATTTACCAACATAAATAAATATAAATAAATTAATGTTACAAAAAATAAGATTTACAATTTGGCTATGAACATCTCACTTTAGAAATATAGAATCTTTCCTTCTGTTAATATTTCACTACTTTGGATACTTTGAGGGGAGCTGTGACAGGGTCTCCCTGTGTAGTTCAGGCTGGTTTTAAACTCACTATGTAGCTGAGGCTAGCCTGGAACTCATGGCGGTTCTCCTGCCTCAGCCTCCCAAGTGCTAGGATTACAGGCATGTGCCACGACACTGGCTCCTGCATACTTTTTTTTTTAAAAGACATTAAATCAAAGATACCTTTTATAAGACTCTTTTCCTGAAGAAACAAAGCAAGATGGAACAAAACAGGTTGTCTTAAGGACAAAATTTTAGTTTATCTATTTTATAAGTAGCAGACTAAGTCCTGGTTCATTGTCTGTATTGCATAATAAAGGCAGAAATAGTTCTTCACTCCGTTTAGTTCTTCATTCTGTATTCCTCCCTTGCCACCAACTAAGCCAATAAACACAACATTCCTGGATCATTAGCATATTTTTCCTGTAAAATATTTTGCCCAAACCATTAGGATTCATTTTAATGAAATAAGTAGAGATAAAAGTACCGTACAGTTTAAGCATTATTTTAGAATGTGGTTCATCTCTTTTTGGCAATGTTGCTTAGAAAATATGAGATGCTTTGTTTTTGCTATCCAATTAATGTTTTAACTTTTCATTTCTTTTTATAAGGAAAAATAATCTTACACATTTAATGAAAGAAATTCACCTGAATTTTGCCCATCGTAAGCATAAACAAATGTCTCTACTTTCCTACACCTTTAGGAAAGTGATCCTGTTGGTTCTGTGGCCCTTCTATTTTCCAGAGGCTTCAGGTGCGTTGAGAATTTGAATCCAGATGGACTCCTGTTCTCTTGTTTTGTTGACATTCCTAATGCACCCTAAAGGAAATGGTAACATGCAAAGCAGAGGGCACTACTGGATTTATTGAAACTGCTCCTTCACAAACTTGTAACAAACTAGAAATATTCTGCGATTTGGGCGCAGGGTCTTCTTAACTCTTCTTTGGCTAGGGCAGTTAGCCAATGCTTACTAGCACCACAAGCAAAACTGTTAATTTTATACATGTGTGACCTGAAAGTTAAAAAAAAAAAGGTAAAATCAAAATGATTTTATTTACTGATAACAACATTAATTTTTAATTGCTATGAGAATTACTAAAAAGAGTTCATTAGTTTGGGCTGCAAAGCAAATGCAAAATTAGTAAGTTAAAAACTGCGGTGATCTTCTGCAGGGATAGTTCAGTAGCTGTTACAAGAGTTAAATTATACATTCATCGTTCTTTGATGAATGGTAGCAAAGTTAGATTCACTTAAAATACACTCAAGTTAAAAGCGAGTGAAAATCCTTTAATTACCACATGTGGATAGATGAAAGATTTACCAAGAGATTAAGACATTGAGAAAGTTTCAGAGATACAGTCACGTTGTTATTTTCACGTAGAGACAGAAGACGTCTTTTAGGGTCTAAAAGCATGATGTGTGAAAAGATCTTAACACATATTGTACTATTTCTTCAACACTGAGCGGTCTAGAAGCCAGCCAGTGAAAGAAGAAACATGCGAGACAGGCCCATCATCTCGCCCTGCAAACCGACACAATGAAAGCACCCCATTAGCCAGGAGAGGTCTTCACTCCCGGTCCCCAGTGTCCATGCTGTTACACCATCTAACCGGCCACAATAAACAGAGTGCGGACATGAGATGATAAGAACTGACGACGTTTGTCGAAGTGATCAGATTCAATGTTAGTCAACAAAGAAAAACATTTCTGCCAGTAACAGAGACTTAGAACGCTATTAGCCCTGAAGAGTCTGCGGACACCTAAGGCCAGCTGTCTTGATGGATATTCTGAAAGTGCAGAAATGTGGTTTTCTTAAACCGTATATACCTTTGCTAATTTATCAGAAGGAGGTCTTATTTCTGAGGTATCATCCGCCTCACTTACATGATGAACTACAGAATTGGGCTCTTTGTTGTTCTCATGTGTCATATAATAGCTGGACAGTAAAGAGGGAAAAAACGAATTCAGTTATATATAATTTAAATTTCAATCAAATAGGAAAATGAAGCATTTGCTTATATTCCCATCCCTATGCTAAAATTTGTCATACAAACCAAATACTTCTAAACAACAAAAAAGGATGAGGTTACTGTATCATTACACATTAACTTTATCCTCTGTCCTAATTAAGTTCAAATTTTAATTAAGTATGTAACCTCTATGAACTATCAGGTAGGTATAAAGTCAGCTCTTACCCTTGACAGCTTAGACTTCCAAAATAAGGCAAGTGGATTATTCTTTAAGTGCACAAGAAAAAAAGCAAATTCTTAGGAGTTGGCAGGAATTTTCCTGTTTCAGAAACTAAGCAGTTAGGTTTATTGCAAAATCTCAAAATACAATTCAAAACAAATACACCTTCTTTGTCCCAGCACTTTTCATCCTATTAAAAATACGGCAGAGGTTGGGAATTCAGCTCAAGTGGTAGAGCGCGTGCCTAGCAAGCGCAAGATGCTGAGTTTGATCCCCAGCACCCCCCCAATATCATGGCCAAGCACTTCACCAAAGACATACAGAAACTGACGAAAACCAAGGGATACTGTGAGCTCGCCATGTGCAGCCCCACCCTGACCCAGGAAGCCCCAAAGCACTGGCTTCGGTAAGCTGGTAATGCTCTACAAAATACTAACTTAAAATGGGATAAATAATTATCTCTAAAAATAGAGATCTGGGACAAGAAACTACAAAAAATTGGTGATTAAATTTTTTTCAGAGTTTTGCTGAGGCATCTATTCCAACTTTGCTCACTTCATAAGACTAATAACTCAGCTTTTGCTCAGCTCAAACCACAATCTTTAAAAAATCTGAAAGAGTTGCATCTCACTGCATTTGCTGTTGTAGCATCTAAAATATTTTATTGTTATTAAACAAATACCTGGACAATGATTAACTTTCCCCATTGCCCACCCCAGAGCATAATGGTTCAATATTTCTCATCAGGATTGAATCATTTAGCAGTTTAAAGAATCTCTATACACTTGTAATAGGCTTAAATACTGCTGTGAATTTAAGGAGAAAGGAAAAGTGTTATAGAGGGTAAAAAGGAAGTAACAGGCTCAAATACTGCTGTGAATTTAAGGAGAAAGGAAAGTGTTATAGAGAGTAAAAAGGAGGTAACCTGTGCGAGCCAATGAATTAAAACAGGCAATTCAGTAACAGTGTCTTGGTTACTTTTCTCGTTGCTGAGATAAAATACCTGACACCCAAAGTTAAGGGAGGAAAGGGTTATTTAACAGTCTGTAGAGGGCTCAGTCCACAATCAACTGGCTCCAAGGCAGGGTGGCAGGGCAGACAGGCGGAAGCAAGGCAAGCAAGGGACCTACACGGCTTCTTTCTGCCCCTTATACCTTATCTAGGGTGCTAGGATTAGGACAGCGCCGAACAAATCAGTGGATTGATTTAGTAATCACACATCCTTAATCCAGCCACCTGCTATGATTGCATGAGGCTTTGGGGGGACATCTAGACACAAACCATAACATTCTGCCCCTGGCCCCCCAAAGACTCATGCACATCCCTTTATGCAAAAGGCATTTAGTCCACTTCCAAGAACTGCCAAAGTCCTAACAGTTTCAGCATTGCTGAAAAGCCCAAGTCCAAAGTCTCCTCTGAGATTTAAGACAAACTCATAGCTGCATGCCCCTGACAAATGATAGTTAAACACTTCCAACGTACAATGGCACAAGGTAAACATTTCCATCCTAAAAGGTACAAATAGGGGGATACAAAGGAATGGAACCAAACCAAGTTGGAAATCCAGAAGGGCAAACAAGTCCTGTAGTCCCACATGCAGTATCAGAAGTGATCTGCGGGGAAATCTGAACTCTAAAGAGCTTGGGTGGTTCCACCCTAAGGCACTTCTGGTGGTGGTAGCTCCCATGGCCTCTCTCTTGGACTGGCTCTGCTCCCTCCTTGCAGTTTTCCTCAGATGATCCACCTTCCTGGCTTCTCGAAACTTCTGTGGTCTCCAGGGCACCTTCGGCTTCACCCTCACAGCTTCACACACTGCCCTCTCAGGGGCACACTGCCTGGCCTCCCAGGCCTTCCTCTGAAATCTGGGTGGAAGCCTTCCTGACCCTACAACTCTTGCATTCTGCATGAACCTAAAGCCAGGGCCACGAGGATGATGCCAGGGTCTGCCACCAGCTGGAGCAGTCGCCCGGCTTCCTTCTGTCTTGGCTGTAGGAGTTGAGTGCCCATGAACCAAATCCCAAAGAAAACTTCCCTAGGCTGCCGCCATTCTGGAATATGGTGCTCTGGGGCTCTCTTCTCAAAGCAAAGTCTTCCACCTTTCAACCCTGAGGCTGCAAAGGCTGGAGTCCTGCTGTTTCCTGTGATGCCCTTGGGCCATCTTTTCTTTCATCTTTTGAAATACCCAGCTTTTCCTTGCTGGTTTCTTCAGCAACAAGTCTCTCTTTCATTCCATCTTTGCAGGTCACAACTTTACTGGAGCTTCCTTTATGGGCAAACTCACAACATTTTGAATCATTCTGCTGGGATCTTTGCTCTTGGTTTTCAACATAAAACTGGCTAAAAGCCCCCAACAATAGCCATGCCACCACTTCGACATTAGACTGCTTTGAAATTTCTTTTGCAAGATTAATTAGTCCGCCGCCCTTAATCTCAGTCTCAGGTAAAGTCTCTGGACACAAGCAAAATGCAGACAAACTTTCTGCCAGGCCGTAACACACGTGGTCTGGAGTCCAGCAGCCACTGTGGTCCCTCTTCCCAGCAGAAACCTCCCGAGCCTGGTCTGTACTGGCAACTTTTCTATCAGCGTTCTGGTCTTCTGAGCTCTGACCAGAATCTCCCACCAAGTACCAAAAAAGGCTTTCCAGGGCTTCTCTTTCAGGCGACATTTCCAAACTTTTTCTAACTCTTCCCCTTCCTGCAAGCCAGCTCTAAAGGCTCCTAAACCACATGGTCAAGTGTAGTCCCAGCAACGACCCCACTTCTCTGGTACCAAATTCTGTCTTCGTTACTTTTCTTGTTGCTCAGATAAAATATCCAACACCCAAAGTCAAGGGAGAAAGTTAAGAGAGTTATTTAGCTCACAGTCTGTAGAGGGTTCAGGCCACAATCAACTGGCTCCAAGGCAGGGTGGCAGGGCAGACAGGCGGAAGGAAGCAAGGCAAGCAAGGGACCTACACGGCTTCTTTCTGCCCTTATATCTTATCCAGGCTGCCAGGATTAGGGTGGTGCCAAACCAATCAGTGGACTGATTTAGTGATCACACACCGGTAATCTCAGCACTACACAATCTAGATTCTGTGGCCTCTTACAATCACAGGAGGCTTTGGGGCAATATCTAGAAACAAACCATAACAAACAGCATTAAAATGTAGTTATTAATTAATGAAAAAATGACCAGGCATTGGGGCAGTTTAGGAATGGCTCAAGTTTGCATGCATTCTACAGCTAGCTTTCAACAGTAAAATTTACAAAATGAGCCCCATTTAAGTCATCCTGTTTGTTGGCAGCACAGATCACAGCCAACTATGACATTTATATTTAATATGTGGACTCAGTGGAGATCAGATATTCCAAATGATACTGACTTTTTTCTTGTGGCTGTTTGAACATCTGAGTGTGTACTATGTGCCAAGAAGCATTTTTAACTTCTTTACAGGTGATAACTTATTTGATCCTTAGTATAATCCCACGAGGTAGGCAAGAACTTTCTCCATTTCACAAATGAAAGAACTGTGGCTCAACGAGGTTAAGCTGCTCGTAGCCACAAAGCTTGTAAACAGCAGACCTGGGACTCAAACTGAGCAGTCCAACTCCAGAGCCAACCCTCGTATCCCCAGGCTAGTTTTGCCTAGACTAGTATCTGCTAATAAACGCAGTGCAGAAAAGTACTCAGCCGTAGGCAGTGTAACAACACACGAGAGGTCTGTCTATTTCCAGATTTGTTTCTGTACAATGTGCGAGCATTGTCATAAATTATACTGAGAAAGAGAACCAATTAATAGATCAGAAAGTGAGACTTTAGCTTTCACATCACTTTTTTTTTGAAATGTGGTTATTATCTTTGATAATACTGAGAAGAAAAAGGAGAAGGGAGAAGAGGTGGAAGACAGGGAAGAAGGAGAAGGAAGAAAAGGAGAAAAGAGGAGATGAAGAAGAGGGGGAAGAAAAAGAAGAAAGAGATGGAGGAGGAGAAGTAGTAGTAGTGAAGGAAAGGGCGAGGGGAGAGAAAGAGTGGAGGAGGAGAAGGAAGTGGAACAAGAGGAGGAAGAAGAAGAAACAGAAGAACAAACAGCATGGTCACTACCAGAGTCTGTTCTTCCAAAGCAGTAACTGCAATTACAGACAGAAGGAATGAAGAGACGGCAAGGGCAAAAATGCAGCAAGGCTGAGACAGTTACCCAGTGACACAGTACCGAGTTTCCACTGGGAAAAAAGCTAAGAATAAAGTTTTCAAAACCATCAGAATTTCTGCTCACCCTGATTTTCCATGGTTCCGGAAATACTTGATTAGACATACAATACCAATTATAGCAGCAGCAATAACACATCCTTGAGGGGGACAAAATTTGGTAACACAGTTAATAGAAACATGAGCAATTACATTTATATTGTAGTTTCACAATGGGATACGTAGTAATTCTAAATCACGTAAAGAAAAAATAGGAGACAGGAACTCGTTCTGTATACAGCTTCCTCATGCCAGAAGTTCAGTAATAACACGTGCAGATTATTGGTCCTGTTTTCTTTGAAAGAAAAAGAAAATATTGAAAATATCATCAGACCCACATACATACTTCTGGCTGGCTTGAGAGGATGCTAAAATATTCCCACACAGTCATGCTCACTTTTAAATGTTAAATGTGATGACTCGGTTATGTAATTATAGGGCTATTTGCGTTCACGCTGATTTTGTAGGTAAAGAAAGTCTCAGAAAGGTGAAAGTTAACATATGCGGTTCGTGGGGGCCGTTGGCTCATTTCAGAGTGGAGCTGGCCGGTGGTCCTGCCAGGAAAGATAATGCTCCGGAAGACTACAGTGCAAATTCTAGCCACTCTGCCCACCCAGCATGCTCTTCGGTGCTCAGCCCACTGTGGACGAAATTTCATTTAGGAAAGCTGTATCTACTTTTGAGATTAAAAAGTACTATTTAGATTTTAACAGCAGCAAATAATTGGCCGGATAAATCGATCAACAGCTAATCACTTTGATAGCTTGCTTTTTCCAATCCTTCTTCCCCAAATCAGCCATTTATACTTTCCTCTCGCCATCCTGATTCTCCATTTCCCTCCCCACCTCACCCTCCAGTGTTCCTGGACTCTACTCTTTGGTCTGTGCTCAAAAGAAACTACAGCTGACACTAAAAACGCAACTGAAGCTAATGTGTCAAGTGAGTGTATTTGGTTCCAAATCAGCAAAATACAGATGCTGCATGATTACACTGACATATGGATGTTAATTTTTTTAAAAACTAGCTTTCCACAACAGGTATACTTTTACAGTATTCTCTCTAGTCAATGTTCTTACCTGATCTCCTAGGACTGCACGGTCAGCTCAGAAAACTATCTATAAGATAAATTGCAACTCCCCCACCCTGAATTTTAAGTTTTTTCTCCTTACCAGTTCCTACTAAATCCACCATTTTACTATTTCACACAGACTGTAAATGAAAATTAGAAAATTTAGAAGTAATCTAGAATATCAGTATGACAAAAATAAAAGTCTACTTCTAGATTGCATGTGCTAGGGAAAACCTGAGAGGGTTGTGGGTAGGTTTGGTTCTTGCTCATAATCATACTTGATGTAGTACTAGCATAAGGAGCCTGTGAACAGATGAGGTCATGCCAGAAAGAGACTTGTGGATAGAAGATCAATGTGCACGAATAGACCTTTTGTCTCTATATTTCAATTTTTTTAAACAAAGGAAATTCAAAAAGACTAAACCTATCACAGAAAACTTGGATGACTACATGATTTCTTCACCCTGAATAACAGTGAATAATGTGGTCACACTATAGGGAAGTGTAAACACGGCACACAAGGGGACATGGAGTAAGACACAGTGACAAGGCCTGCATTAGTGCCCTGTTCATTTCAAATAAATACTTCAGATTCACGACTCTGGCAAGTACAGTTATATTTGGGCTATCTGTAACATATGCCATATTCAAGTAGATATATAAAGGGTAAATAAGTACATATATGATAACGGGTATAGAAGAAATAATTTAGGTATTTCACATATTTTCTTTTTCTGTCACATTCTTTCAATTGACCTGTAAAGAATTTACAAATGTCGCAGTACAGGATTTCAGCAATTCATAAGAAAATAAAGCAATACTAGCAGAGAAGACAGCTTCCTGAACTCTTCCATTTGAGGTATGCAGTCCTGTCCCATCATTAGCATGAGACTCTACCTATCCTTTAAAGTACCTAGTACTAGAGAAACTTGCCACTACCTCTGTGTACTCCTGCTAGGCTCTGTCACCTTGGGCCAGTTACAAATTATACAAAACTGCAGTTTTCTCCACTGAAAAAATGGGCAATAAATGCTACATTATGGGATTGTTTTGAGAAGCACTGAAGTAACACATATAAAAATCTCAGTATAGTACTTGCCACATAGTAAACATGCAAACATTAACTGAATGAAAAACTCTTCTCGTCCTTTGGTGTGGACAGAGGGAATGACAGAATGGTCACAAACTCATCTGAGGAAAATAATAGTAACTGTAAGCGGTGTTCCTTGAAGCCAGCATTTGTTCGGTTCCAGGCACTAGGGCTGCTAGACATTCGCATATCCATTAAGACAGTATGCTCCAAAGACTTTGCATAAAAATCACGATCTGCATCTCACAAATGAGAAAATCGGGACTCTGAGAAATAGCATTAGTCACTCAGGTTGAATAGTTTCTAAATAAAAAGATCCACACCAATTTTTTTAAACAAAGGAAATTCAAAAAGACTAAACCTATCACAGAAAACTTGGATGACTACATGATTTTGGCAAAGCACATACTTTCTTCTTATTATATATGAGATAGTCTTTAAAAACAGTAAAACTAAAACTACATAGAACATGCATTCTCAATGGGGGTGAGGTTCCAAGAAGGTGAAAAGAACCTTACTTTTTATATGCTTATATATTTATATGGAGAGAGATCTATTTACAGTATATGGTTTGAATTAAAACTTCATGGGAAGATGATAAGGAAAAAACATGTCTAGATCGGTCCTTAGCAGAGAGAAAAGAATAAAAAAAAAATTGAGAAACACTGGTACAGTAGAAGAGTACCTCTAAAATGCAAAACACCAATGTCATTTATAAGGTAGACTGGGAGATTCTGTGAAGATCCGTCAGGCTCTCCTTCATAGTGAAATTAGATGGGAAAAAAAATCAAGCATTTGCCACATTCTGACATCACCTGCATCATTCATACACATTGTAGTATGATCAACAAAGTAATTTCCTGGCAATATAATTTACTTTAAACTGAGATCCACATAATAAATTTAAGAAATAAAGACCATTTTCAGATTTATAAATAAACATTACCATATATCTGATTGAGGAAGGAAGGAGCTCCTCTCTATTTTTTTTTTAGCATAAACCAACCCTGAGGACAGTTTCCTGGGAAATAAAGTACAGATACATACTTCAAAAATTGCAGAGACAAATAAGCATTTCAAACCTTTACTGAATGACACTTGGCAGGTGAGAAAAGCTCATCTATTACACTAAGCACTTCCGTGAACATTAAATCATGAGATTATTTTCATTTAAGATACATTTATTTCTACTTGAAATACAGAATAAACAGAGTGAATTCCAGCTGTTGGAATCTTTCAAGATGAATTTTTTAGCTTTAAAAATCTCTTACCATTTAAAACATAAAATAAGCATTTATAATTAACAAGAGTAGTAGTAACAATAGTAACAAAAGATCTGCTCTCAGATTTGATGTCCTTTGGCTGGTTCATGCATGCATAAAATGGAAGACATCACTGATAATTACATAATTTGAAAATAAACATTTTATTATAAAACTGTATTTTCTATTGGATTTATCAGCATGCCAATTTAACTGTATTTCTCCTTAACAAACATTTCTCCTACCATCTTCCTTAGGAGTTTATTAATCTTGTTAATGTATAACATAAAATAACATTTACGGAAGAAACAAGACCGAATGAATTACTAGAAGAAATTGCAACATGAGTCAGTTCTTCGGGCCTCAGGTCTACAGCAACGGAATATTATTTTTTAAAGAAACTTTGCTTCAGATAACTAACAGAGAAGTGGAAAGGGGGAGGATGTAGTCAGAGGTAGCGCTCTCTCTTATGTGGGATAGGACAGAAATCTAGAAATGGTCACAAAGTTGTTTATGATAAATTATTTTTAAAAAACATTTGAAGATATCAAAACATGGTCTCCTGCTCATGGTTCTCCAGTCCCTAGAATGATGTGCTGAGACAGTGGGCGGTCAACGCTACTTGACGGATTGGCCAAATGACCTGAAGTTGTCCTAAAATTACCTTGGAACAAGAACACGGCTGGGAAACTGAAGGAACATATCGAGTACCTAGTGGTGTCCACAAAACATGCTGATAAAAGGCATTCACCCGTTTTCTCTTAGGGACCCATAAACAGCGCGTTCTGATAGTTCTCCTAAGACAGTTAAAAGACAATATTCTCTTCCAGAAATACGGACTGTATATCCCACACTGATGGCAATTTCTTTTAACTGCCTGAGAGCCAAACTTACCCCATATGGCCTTTGTCGTGCCTAAAAAAAAAAGAATAAAACAAAAAGTTAAAAAAAATAAAAAAATTTCAGTGATTTGCTAGTCACTATATATACATATGTATGTATATATCAATAAATTACTGGAAAGCTCAAAAGTAACTCAAATTTCTGTAACTGAAATAAAGTAAGGAATTTACACAACTACACATTACTTAACATACACAACGCCTGTGTCTGTTTGAAAGAGTCAACAACATAAACATAAATGATGATACATATTGAAAACAGGAACATCATCCAACTCTGATCCGTAACTTGATGGCAAGAAATGTGTTTGAACAAGTTAAACAGAAAATAGTTGGTGATCCAATCCTACTATCAAGAAATTATCAGAAACCTAAGTCCATTTTGGTAGATTATAACCAAATTCAAAATTATTGTATCATCTTATTATTTATATTTCTCAACTACTATGAACGAGTCAAAAGCATTGTATGAAAAAGGAGCGTATTTAATCTCGCACTGTTAAGGGGCAAGGTCACATTTCCATCATAGCACATCACGTCCACACAGAGGAAATCTGCGCAGCACCAACTGACCTGAAGACGGCCCCTTCTCTTTGGATGTTGTTGTAGGCGGACTTGTGCTTATCCGGGAAACAGGTGCATGCGTGGTCGCTGTAATACGAGCAGAGGTGAATCTCTGTGTAACTGAGACACGCTTAGTAGTGGACTTTTGTCTTGCTGGAAGAGTCTGAGTAAACGAAGCTTTTGCTGTGCTGAATGTCTGTGGTGTTGGTGTGGTCTGTGTAGCAGAAGCACTACCCACGGTGGGGTTCTGGGGTGCAAGTGAGGTCACTGTAGGTAGAACACTGGACATGGGGAATGTCTGAGCTGTTGCTGAGGCCTTTGGGGCGGAACTGGTTGCTGTGGGAAGTTTCTGAGGAGTTAGTGGGGCTTTTGCATCTGATATGTTTACTGC